>JAUTDX010006869.1:0-25193 GCA_030844895.1 Ambrosia x helenae | reverse complement strand
TAATCGCCGCACGCCTTTCTTACATAAAGCTCACATGTATCGGAATATCTATACTTGCTGCACAAATTGTAACAAAAAATGAAATCATAGAAGTGAACTGGGCTTGTGTTTGACACAATTCTCTTAAACAGATTCGCGGTCTGTTCCAAGGTACACCGTTCTTTAACAGTGATGTGGCACTGCCAGACTATCCCACTTGCCTGAAAGAAACCGGACTTCATTGAGTTATTCTCTACATATATGTGTGTATTATCTTTTTTCTACATTATCAAATGAGGCACAAAGCCTTCCATTATATATGAACATGGATGTATGAAAGAGTCTTCTTAATTAGAGACTTAATTTGAGACATAAAGACTCTAATTAAGTGACACAAAATCTGTAATTAAAAGAAATAAAAACCTCTAATCAAAGACATAAAACTCAAGAGTTTTAGTCTTTAATTCACCACATTAAGGTCTTATTAATAATTATAATTTATTAAATTATAATTTCAATATCATCCATTCGCTATATTTCCAACAATCCCCCACATGAATGGAGATTGATCAAAACATGCATATTTCGAACAAACCCCCACATGAATAGGAGTCATTCTGAGAAGCAACCTCATTCCGATTAAGTTTCAACAGTTGAGTTTTGCATACGATAGGTAGGTGTGACCCTTTGAACCTTCGCTTATGAAACGCACTTAGCCCACTGGCTCTGAGTAGAACGCGATGTCTTTGAACTCGTCTGCCGTTTGTGTGGTCGACAATACGCTTCACACAAGACTCTCCCTGACAACGTCAAGTCCTCATATTGTGTCCGTTATGGTCTTGGACACGTGCCTGGTTCTGCGAGAGCTCTTAAGTATTGTGCCCCAACAATACCCTTCGAAGCGACCCCACTTCTCTCTCACATAGGTGATCTACTGGGACTGGTTAGCTCAGTCAAATTATTAAAAGCCATAAGCTTAACCTCAATTTTGTCACTTTTAGGAAAGGACTAGGAAGCTTATTAAATTTATAGTAAGCTCCCTTTTTCAAAACGTGGGGTTTCCACCAACTCTCCCCTACAATGACCTTCGCCAGTTCACACAATTAGGTTGTCCTATTGAACTCAGATCTTGGGATCTCCAGTCAGCTGAGTTAGGTTTCCTTCGCATAAACTTAGCCTTTCATAGGCTTTAGTCCCATTCCCATTGAAGACTTCTGAACTAACTCTCCGCTTAAGCCTTTGTTAGCGGATCCGCGATGTTATCCTTTGACTTCACATAGTCAACAATGATAACTCCTGTAGAGATTAGTTGTCGTACCGTATTATGCCTACGTCTTATATACCTGTTCTTACTGATACACATTGTGATATGAGATCTGCCAATTACCGATTGACTATCACAGCGTATGCATTAGGCCAATGCCGGCTTCGGCCACATAGGTATATCTTTAAAAATTGACGTAGTCATTCTGCCTATTCATCCTCTTTATCTAAAGCGATGAATTATGATTCCATCGTGGATCTAGCAATAAATGTTTGCTTAGGTAATTTCCACATTATCGCAACACCTCCAAGTGTGAATAAATACCCACTCGTTGCCTTGGAATCATTCGTGTCAAATATCCAATTCGCATCACAGTAACCTTCAATAACTGCTGGATATCTTTTATATTGCAGCCCCGTAGTCTCGTATGTATCCTAATTACCAAAGCACATGTGTCACGTAATTCCAATGAATTGAACTTAGGTTGCTCGCCATCTACTTAGCTTGCTTGCTAAGTCTGGTCTGATACAACTCATCAAATACATCAGGCTGTCAATAATTCTTGAGTACTCTAATTGGTTAATAGGCTCACCTCGATTCTTAGCTAGACGTTGACTCGTGTCAATGAAAGTTCTAGCCACATTTAGAGTCATTTCCATTGAACTTCTCAAGAATTAATGAAAGTTCTAGCCACATTAGAGTCATTTCTATTGAACTTCTCAAGAATTTTGTCCCCATAATAGGACTGAATTATAACAAGTCTGTTCTAGGTTCGTGTGATTTGTACTTCCCAAAATCACATTCGTTCATATCAAACCTTCTATTTTCAAATGCAAGTCACCTCCACACTTAAGTGTTATTGGATAACTACCAAATGGGGTGACGAAAGTTTCTTCTTTTCATATGTACCTTGAAAACTTCTCAAGTACCATTTTTACATCCCTACGGATTGTTTCTTAAATGGATTTTCCCCCACATTGCTTGCACATTGATCAAGTTCGAGTAATATCACTTATGATGACATTAGACACCTGTGATAGATAGCGACTATCTATATCTTTGTGTTATTGAGGTCATTCATTATATTACTCACCCCATATTTCTCACACGGACCGTTTTTCTGAGCTATATGAGTTCTCCTCATATTAAGCTAAATAGTATCATAACCAATAAACTATTTATTCGGTCCTTTCGAGTCATCCTTTTTTAATGAATTATATATTTGCTTTTACAAAATTCATTCTTATGTAGTCACATATGTGTGAATGTTCAAAGTTAATTTATTCTCCATGGAGCATTTAAATTAACAAGTATTAGTCTAGCATGCTTTAGACTACAATACTTAGCATGTGAACAGAATATGCTCATTCTGATTCTTCACAACCTTAAGAGATAACTCACTAGCTCTTCCTAACATTCACATCTTAATTTAGACAAAAAATGAGATTTTGTTTAATATTCCAAAACCTCAGTTTTAAGAATACTTCAAAACCATACTGAATTCCATCCATTAGGATCAAGACTCGTTTGCCTTTAATCTCAAGGCTTCACCATTGACTCTTTAGGACTTAAACCATAAGCCTTAGTATAAGTCACTTTGATGAACATATTCATCATCAACAAGTCAATTAGATTGACACTCAACGACATGACATTCACATATGCCTAAATGATATGTATATATTTAGTTGAAACTATTTATTGGGTGACTCTCTTAAAATATATCACGAATCCTCCATATAGTTCAACCAACATTGATGGTTTGTAGAGACTCTACACGTCCATCAATATTCTAAGTCTTTTATAATAAATCTCGCAATACTTATCAAAGACTTATGAATAATAACATATATTTCTATCATATGTTATAGTCATCAAAACTACATTTGTGCATTTCTACGTAAATGCACTCAACATTAGATGACATATCTCGTTTTCGTGCATTTTACTTCAATACACTTGCCACGTTGTTCATGATCCTCTCATATGTGGTTGTATATTTGATGTATTATTTATGACTAATTACATAGGTCATAATCACAACTTCATCATTGTGTTTTATGCAAAATCGCATCTCGCATACATACATACACATATATCCGTATTAAATTCGTCGTCCAAAAACATATCGTTTTACATATCCTTTTCATATATATATTTTAATCCACTTGATTATTATTTTTAAATAATAGATAATCCAAAAAATATATAATATATTACAAATATATTTAAACGGATTCATATAACGATATATAAACATCAAATCTCAAAGTGTTATTCTCTTCAACACTTTATCGTTCGACGAAATAATAGCAATAATATCGTCTCGTGACATGTTTCGAGGTACTCCCTCATTACACTGTTCAAAACAACAAAGTTGTTTATACTTAACTACTCACAAGTAGTCGAATGAGTGAATATGTCCAAAACAACATCAAGTTGTTTTACACTAAATAGTCTCTCTAGACTATTATATGGTTCAAGTCATCATACTTCTCATACAAGTATCAAACCATATATAATTTGCAAAAGACATGTTTTTATTCATACAAAACATCTCTACTTTTACAAGTATTTTCCATAAACTATACATATTTATGTTTTGATTACAAATTAAAACCATAAACTCTAATATAGTTTTTATTATTTAAACCATTCCTAACTCACTTGTTAGAGTATATGGTTTTCATGATTAACCGTTTCTAATTCGCTTATTAGAAACTATACGTGTACCATATAAACATATACGGTTTCAAAATTAACCATTTCTAACATACTTGTTAGAATGCAAACGATTACATGTTTCATCATATAGAGTTTGGTTATATAAAATAAACCTTTTTCTAACACACCCGTTAGAAATAAACGATTACTAAAATCATTTTAAAGGTCATTGGTTTATATGCTCAACCGTTTCTAACCTGCTTGCTAGAAATACATGATTATGACAATCGTTTTAGACCTTGTTGGTTTATATAAAATAAACCGTTTCTAACGCCCTCGTTAGAAAATTAATCCATTTTAATAAATGGTATTAACTTTGGATTTTCCAAAATATACCCGTTTCAAACTCACTCGTTAGAAACCGTCAAATTTAACCAAACTGGTTTAATGTTGGAAAAGGTTGAAACACCCAATTCTCCATAAACCCATGAGTTGAAACACCCCATTAAAACCTTTAAGAATATTTGACCCAACTTAATGGTATTCTTATTAATTTTTAAGTTTCAACTTTGGAGTTTTAATTAGTATTCTTACTAAAACCTTCAATAAAACAAAATAAGTTTATAACTTTTTTTATTTTCACAAAATTTTCCAAAATAAAAATTTCCAACACGTTTGTGTATTTTGTACAATAATCTTTTCTAACACGCTTGTTAGAAAATATAAACATCTTATTTTGTCTTTACAAAATCATCAATCTCTAACACGCCCATTAAAGAAATCAATATATAAGTTTATAAATTAAACTTACTATTTTGTAAATAATAATTTCTAATACCCTTATTAGAAATGTTTCATGACACGTTATTCTTTCAACGTCGTCGATTCTAACACACTTGTTAGAAATAAATGTTTCAAAACCTTATATTTTGAAACCTTTTAATTTTCCAATACTCTTATTAGAAAAAGTATATATTTCAAATACTTTGAAATTATCTTTCTAATACGCTTACTAGAAAGAAACCGTTATCAAACGTTTTACATGGCTTTACAAATATTATGTCTTTTCTAATACTTTCATTAGAAATTCAATATTTCAAAATCTGTTTAAACACGTATTAGAAATGTTAATAGTCCGGTTTATCTAAACACAACTCAGAACCCATGAATCCGAAAAATAAATCAAAAATTTGTTTTGTCAAACAATCTTTCGGATTAAAGATTGCATTCTCATCATGAATGTAATCCAATTCGATGTACCAAAAGAAAACACTTACAAACTTTCGCGAACCCAAATTCCTTAGGAAGAACACGAAAATTTGTTTACGAATATGTTTAAGTTTGTTTAGAAAAACTTACGTTATAATCGCCGCACGCCTTTCTTACATGAAGCTCACATGTATCAGAATCTCTATACTTGTTGCAGCAAATTGTAACAGAAAATGAAATCATAGAAGTGATCCGGGCTTGTCTTTGACACAATTCCCTTAAACAGATTCGCGGTCTGTTCCCAGGGTACACCTGTTCTTTAACAGTGATGGTGCACTGCCAGACTATCCCACTTGCCTGAAAGATAACCGGACTTCGATTGAGTTTATTCTCTACATATATGTGTGTGTATGTATCTTTTTTTCTACATTACCAAATGAGGCATAAAGCCTTCCATTATATATGAACATGGATGTATGAAGAGTCTTCTTAATTAGAGACTTAATTTGAGACATAAAGACTCTAATTAAGTGACATAAAATCTCTAATTAAAAGAAATAAAAACCTCTAATCAAAGACATAAAACTCAAGAGTTTTAGTCTTTGATTCATCACATTAAGGTCTTATTAATAATTATAATTTATTAAATTATAATTTCAATATCATCTATTCACCACATTTTTCCAATAGTAAAAAGGGGTAAAGAAACTATCATGTATTGATTAATTGTCTAAATTTATTTTTGTTCGGGGCCCATGGTTTGGGTTGAATAATCAATGTCACTTGATCCTTATCAAGCTGATTGCATGTGGAGCCCACTAAAGCGCCTTCCAATTCTAATAGGTCACAAACAAGGCAAGATTCATTTTCAACGATTTCATAAGAGTGATCCCATTTTTACCAGAGCGCCTTTACATCCAATTCAAACATTTATCAAACCAAAAACTTTTGGTGGTATGTTGAGAACAGGACGGAGGATGATGGTCGGTGGTTCACATGGATGAGAACACCATTCGTCGAATCGTCGGTTTTTGCTTTCTATAAATGGGATAAAGCATTTGGTATGATTTTATACAAAACACATTTTTAGTGTAATGACTTTCTTTGATTATTAAAAATAACAACAAATTTATTTCATTATGTTATTTGTAAAAAAATACTGTTTGTAATTTTAGTTTCAGGTTTATTGGGTTGATATAAGTCAAAGTTTGATGGCACACTTTATTGTTTTTATGGTCCGTCGAAAATTGTACAATCTATACATATAATAAACCAAAGCCATTTTAATGACATGGCAATCAAAGAGGCATTCTCCTCCTTGAGTGTGTCATGTGTCATCCCATGTGGTATTGAGATATTTTAGGAAAAAAATAAATTAAAAACCAAATTTAGATTTTTCTTTCTTATGTTTCATTCCATAATTTTTAAACGTTAATATCTTTTATATACGAGATTTTTTAAAGAAAAAAAATTACACCAAATTAACGAGCGTTTTATTATCTTTCCAACGAGTATCATAGTGCTATATAAAAAACGGAGAAAAAAACGACTATTTTTTGCTGGGTTTTGTTCAAACAGGAAAAAAAACACAAAGTGTTCATGTAAATCATTAATCATGTATAGGCAAGTCACTAATTATGTTCAAATCAGTAAATATCAATTCTATTTTCAACATGCGTTAGCATTGAAGTTATAGATTGTTTTAGGTTAGATATTAATATTAGAGTTATACATTGTTTAAGGTTAGGCGTTAACATTGGAGATATATTTTTAATTGTTTTAGGTTAGACCATGCGTAGTGGTGGGCTTTATATATAAAGCCCCCCTTTCTGATTGGTCCACGTGGCAGCTGAGTCAGCATGGAGAGATAAAATGAAAAAGGGTGTAGTGGTGGGGCCCCTATTAATATTTTATTATATCTTTTAAAGTAAAAAAATAATAAAAATAATAAGAAAGAGAGGGAGGGTATGATGTGGCAGGCTATGATTGGTTGGGGTTTTTTGTTGCAAGCGTTATGTGTATCACGCTAGATGAAGTTTTTGAAATATAAAGCCCCCCTGTAGCGGTGTTGGGGTGGCGCTATTTTTTTTTTTCAACATCACGCCCTCCACTACGGAGGGTCTTAGCTGCTACCCGAAGCTTTCATGCATGTAACTGTAAAGCGCATCATTCTATTTCATATGTAAAATTAATATTTCATATTAGATTTTTCAACCCCGGGACGTTCCCGGGGTATAATCTAGTGTCCCTGTATATTATAATTGATAATTTAACTTCTATAGTAAATTAATATTTATATCTTTATTTAAAATAAAATAACATTCTAATTTTTATATTATCGCTGTTTCTATGGGTGTTTTTCTCTCATACGATAGGAGTCGATACTTAAGTGTCGGCTGTAGTATTCAAATCCAGTTTTGGGTTTTAATACTTGGCACCTAATAATAGTTAGTTAATATATTCCCGAATTCGAATAACTTGGGAAAAAAAAGAGAAGAAAAACACTTATTTTCTTCCTTACTATGCTTTTTTATTTAAAATTTCATATTTTTGGTGTGTACAAATATATTGTTTTTTGTTTTCTAGCAAAATATAAAGTAAATAAATAAGATTTCATTATGATAATTGTTATCATTTTTATATTTTACTTTCCATTCTCAATTCATCGTTCCAACCGTACACATACTCTCTAGTATTCGCATATATTACCTTAGGATACGGATACTAAGAGAACCAACTCCTATTTGAGAACTGAGAGAACAATTCTAGGCCACACATTTCTTGTAAAGGCAAAAAAAAAATTGCTTTAATCACACGTTTTTATGCAAGGAAAAAAATTTTTTGTATTTTTTTCATTTATACATATGTGTATATAGCAGTTATACATATGTGTATATTGCAATTATACACATGTGTATATTGAAGAAAAAAAATCTTGCATATAAATCAGCGATTAAAGCAAAAAAAAAATTGTTTTACACTATGTTCCAGAGTTTAAAAATAGAAGGAAAGGAAAGGAAGCGGAAAGAAAGGGGAATTGTGTTCCAGAGTTTCATTAAAGGAAAGAAGTGGAGAGAAGAGGAAGGAAAATTCCTCCAAATAACAATCCTTCCAAATTGGAAGGAAGCGGAAGGAAGGGAAGGTAAGAAAAATATAAAGTATATCATTTACCGATTTACCTCCTCATTTAACCTATAATAAAATCTTACAAGGGTATAATAGTAAAATATATGTTTCTTTTCTCTTCCTTTCAACTCGGGAACACATAAAATCTTTAGTTTCTTTTCTTTTCCTTTCAACTCGGGAACACGAAATAAAATTATATATTTTCCTTTCTTTTCTCTCCTAATATCCCTTTCTCTTCTTTTCTTTTATTTAGTAAACTCGGGAACACAGTGAGAAAATTTGTGGTCCATAATGATTCTCTCAGTTCTCAATTTGGGAAAAGGTTCTCGAACCAAATCTTATTACCTTATAACCTTTTTATTAATTGCGCCTATGAATTTTTTTTTTTTACTTTTTTCTTTTTTTTTTAACAACAAACATTTTCTATATATAAAGAGTAGGGGTGCAAATGAGCCGGGATCGGAGCCTTATCAAGCTCGAGTTGAGCTTGAGTCTAAAATAAAGCTCGTTTACTTATCGAGCTTGAGCTCGAGCCTAACATATGAAGCTCGCCAGGCTCGTCGAGCCTTAGTATAATATTAGGTTTATTAATATTTTATACTATTTACCCCCACATTTAAAGTTGTTCAATAAACGAGCCGAGCTAAGCCGATATTTTGACTTATCAAGCTATCGAGCCTAAACGAGTCTATTGTATATATTATTTAATTTAATATATTAACTAATAAACACTAAACGAGCCAAGCTCGAGCTTGAGAAACTATCAACGAGCCGAGCTCTATCTTTAAAAACAAAGCTCGAATCGAGCTTGAGCTCTTATAAGTTAATCTAACTCGAGCTCAAGCCTGGTCGAACTCGGGCTCAGCTCGGCTAGTTTGCACCCCAAATAAAGAGTCAGTCAGAGACTGGGAATAGATATAACCACCAACTCCAGACCAAACAAAACAAGAAGACTACACCAACTCACTAACATCAAAATGTAGCCACTTATCCACGACGGGGACGAAATATCGGCCCTATTACACATCCATAAAAACGAGTCTTCCTTTATCAACTTCATGGACCTCCTGATAGGGATGGAGTTATTGTCAAAAACTTTATTGTCCCTAGAATCCCAAATTCTTCGCCAAATACTCCATAATCTCCTCAAGTTAACAAATATTTGAAGGCATGAGAACTTTAATCCACACAAAAACGTGTCGCCATATACACGCAGCCCATAAGCATTTGACAAAAAAACATGATTCGTGTCTTCCTCGTAGCAACCGCAACGATCGCACAGGGAGTCCGAGAGGTTAATACCTTTCGCGATCAGCCCTGCATTTGAAGCGACAGCCCCTTGAATGGCTCTCCACATCAAATAGTTATGTTTTAACGAGGTCCAACTGTTCCAGTACCCCTTTGGGGATCCCGTCTGGCTAGAACCGAATATGGTTAGAACCTAACGAAGGTCTTTGACAGAAAAGTTTTCCTGCTACTCTTTTCCCAAATATGTATAACACCTATGATTTAATTACTTTGTTTTCTCTGCTTTCTCTATAAAAATTTTCCTTTAATGTATATATTTTTTAATTTTCACAACCTACAATGGATCGAAAATCGTGCAGTGAATCGTACGTCTTCATGTAGGCTCGAAGTTCATTTATACAATAAATAAAACGAACGTGAATAACATTTTTGTATTAGGAAAAAAATAAAATAACACACTTTCCACTTTACTTACGTTTGTTAAAGTCTTATGTAGTTTATATGTATTCGTTTTTATTTGTTTGTATATAGCTTTTACAAATTCAACATACTGATTTACTACTAATACCAATTTAGAATCAATTTGGTTGCATAGCCGATTTAATTTTTAGATTTTAGAACGATACATTTTGAAACACAAACTTACCAAACCATTCAGATTTTAGAACGCTTCAAATATGTCCGTTTACAGTGGCGGATACAGAAATTTTTTCTACGGGGGGCACAATACGGATCGAATAAAATGTGACAAGAGAAAAAAAGTATATACACTAACATGGTTCTTTTGATCTTTAAACATAAGATAAACTCATCGATTACAATTGTCCTTTACGTGTTTTTATTTTATAGAAAAACATGATTGCATCTTCATTTGAAATATTGAGCATATCATCTACTTCCACAGCAACAATTACACAAGCGTTCAAAAAGTCATCAAAAATTTTAAATCTGAAGAAAAAGAAAAATAATGATTCAACTGAAGAGGAGTGGGTCTATTGGCAGAATCAAGATCCAAAACAAAACAAATGAACCTTAACTAAATGCTTATAGTTTAATTTTTCAAATTAAATTAATAATAAATTGGTTTCATTGAATTGAACAAATAAATATAGATTCATAATTTACTAAAAAAAGACACTTACAAAGCTAAAGGGTCGATGCAACTTGTAAAATTACGGAGTGTGGTAGCACTTAGGGTTAGAAACGAAACACATGTTTGCAACTTCAAAAAATTAAGTAAAATGGGAATTTAATTTGGGCTGTTGAGAACATGGGCCAAAAATATAAATAGGTATAGCTATTTTTTATAGTAGTCATTCACTTGAGCTGGGAACGTAGGCCATGATGATGTTTTTTATTAGATGAATTAAAGGCACTGGGCCAGCTTGGACGGTGGGCACAGGCCCACCATAGGTAGGCTGTGTCTCCGCCACTGTCCGTTTAGCTTTGTTTAAGTTTGTTAAATAAATTAACAAACACACATTAATATAGGGATGTGTGGGTATATGAGGTTAGACCAAATAAGAAAAGGGGTTTTAAGGAGAGGTTAGGAGTAAGTAGTATTGTGGATAAGATAAAGAAGGGGATCGAGGTTAAGATGGTTTAGGTATATGAAGAGGAGGCATGCGGAGGCTTCTGTTAGAGCAGTGGAAACCTTCACTGTGGAGGGGGTGGGGAGTAGAGGTGGTCCCAAGTTGACTTGGGACGAGCAAATTCGACATGATTCAATAGAGTATCATCTTGTCGAGGACATTGTTTAGAATAGGAGTTTGTGGAGGCATAAAAATAGGATTAAGGAATTTAGGGGATGGTACAGTACGACTTTAGTTGGATCTTAGGGGCTTAGATCTTCCTACAATTTTAAAAGACGTGTGCATTAAATTGTCTTCTTGTACGTATGTCTATATGTGTTTTCTTGATGTTACGTATGTTTGTGTTCCACTATGCTACCATATCATCACACTACGTGTAGTTTCTGGTAGCTTTCTACCCATTTTCTTTTAGTTCCGTTTCTTTCTCTTGTTAGTTCTCAAGTTGGGGGTCTCTCTAGAAGCGACCCCCTTATTCTTAGAGAAAGAGATAACGTTTTTCTACATCTCACTTTTCTAGACCCTATTAATAATTTTGCCATCAGTGAGATTGTTGTATTAACGAAATCACCTTAAATTTCTTAGCAAACATAAATGAATATAACAATTTATTCAAGTAAATGTTTGTGTTTTTAAATCAACGACTATAAACGAACATTTGTTTGTGTTTGCTCGTTTCTTTTACTAAGTCTAGAAAAAGTAATTATTTTTGCTCGACTTCACCACCCCTTTCCATATGTTGTTTTCAGTTTTCTGTTTCTAGTCCTCGTAGTTTTTAATATAGGGTAGGGTTATACTTTATAAAACATATTACACAGTTATCCTAATTTACAACACACACACAGTTATATAATGCCTATATGACAATGGTATGCTACACAAAATGAACATTATAGATGTAAAAATGAAATGAAAAACACATGTGTGTATTTTGTTTCATACTTTATATTATATATAACTAAAAGGAATTTGGGTTGGGCACCCACAAATTCAGTCTAGACTTGTTCCGGACTTTAAGCAAAGTTTTCTTTTGCCTTTTTGTGTTCTTGTGAAATGTTTGTAAACCGTTTCATAAGATCCAAGTCACAAAGATCGGAATAGTCTTAAATTTATAACTATTATGGATTTATGTTACCTAAGGTCAGTGGCAAAACTTGTTTCTTGAATCGGTTGGGCGGACTCAATTTTTTCGATTAGTAGTGGCAGGAAGTTGATCAAATTGGTGAGGGCTGGACTCAACCTAGACTCAATTTATCTACGAAAATCGCCAAATCCACCACTGCGTCAAAAAAGATAGGGGCCGTGGCCCCCTCGGGCTATCAAGAAGGTGAGCCCGTGTCTAAGTTTGAGTAGGAAAAATGAATCATAAAGAACAATAAAATAAAAATAACTTAAAAAAATGAATGTCATTAACTGTCTAGCCTCATTAATGTGTCAATAAATATAGTTTATAAAGTAAACACCACCGTTATGAAAGTATAATTATTAAAGTCTAGTTTATTAATCTAAAAATCAACTTATTAATTTTGCACATACTTTTTAGTGTGTTATTAAATAGGAAGTCAGATCTGTACACACAATTCGAACAACCTGGGATCTCAAATTCATACTCAATCCACTCGTAATTATTCTTGAATTTTGTTTCTTAAAATTCCAAAGTGTACTATCCAAAAAAGTTTAAACACCACCGACAAGTTACCTATTAAAACAATGTTAAAAGAGATTTTGTTTGGGTTAGAAATAGGTTGAACTTCCATGTTTTAAATTGAGATAGATAGTGTGATTTCAATGTTGATAACACTACAGGGTGATTTTTAGTTATATAATCCTATACTTTTTACAAGTTTAGTATTGTTATAGTTAGAGTTATATTTGTAGTTATATTTAATGATATTGCCATTATTTCTATAAGATTTTTAATAATTTTTTTAATTATCATTTATTAGTACACAGAAATGAAAAATGCATGTTTACACTTTCATCCCTAAAAGCTAGATGGTTGACCATCTATATACCCGTGCCAACTCTTGTTTCTTTAATTTACTATAACAATAAATAGAAAAGCTTATTAGAAAAGCTTTTTTTTTTTATCAGAATTTCGTGGCATCTTCATGGATCTATGCGTTTACTCTACGTCCCAATCATATAAAGGTGACATTTTTTTTCTTAAAACTTTATTCATTAATTATATAAAATAATATAATATGCAAAAAGTAATTTAAAAAATTATGATTATAACTTATTCTAGGGAAAACATCAAAAAAAGCCGTTAGGAATTTTTTATCTTTCAAATAAATTCTTAAAACATGATTAGTTTAATCATGAAACCCCTAATACATTCTATCTTTTTTTAACCTCTTAAAACCTAATACATTGTATCTTATTATCTTAATTAACATATTATTTTAAATATATATATTTCATATTTCCAAAACAAATTTATATTGCAAAGTTGTGTCCATACACACACTCTAACATCCATAAAACCAAAAGCAACCTTCCATTCTCTACACTTCTAATTTCCACCTCTCTCCTAACCTAGTACCAAAACACAACTACACAACTCTACCATCCCTCCACCACCATACAACCACCACACCACCACCGCGATGTCGGTAAAACAATGCGGCCACCACGGCGACAAAAAGAAGAAACTAATCAAACGAATCCTCATCGGATTCGGCATCCTAGCCGCCATAGTCCTCCTAATCTTCTTAATAACATGGGCCATTCTCCAACCTAAAAAGCCAAGATTCATCCTCCAAGACGCCACAATCTACAACTTCAATGTATCCGCCCCTATCCTCCTCTCCTCCAACTTTCAAGTCACCATAGCCGCCCGAAACCCGAATAGCAAAATCGGCATATACTACGATAAACTCGACGTCTTTGCCACATACCATAGCCAACAAATAACCTACTTCACCGTTATCCAACCCGTATATCAAGGACACAAAGACACAAACCTTTGGTCACCTTTTATATACGGTACCAATGTTCCTGTGGCTCCATACAACGGTGTAGCTCTAAGCCAAGATCAATCTAATGGTGCTATATCACTTGTCATCAAGATGAATGGACGGGTGAGATGGAAGGTTGGTAGCTTTATTTCAGGTAGGTATCATCTTCATGTCACATGTCCGGCATATATTCCGTTTGGTAATAAGAACTCCGGTATTGCCGAGTTGTTACCGGTGTTAAGTACCAACTTGCTCAGAAATGCAGTGTTAATGTCTAAATGGATGGAGATAATATTTGAGCTATGTTACATCACGTTGTATCTCAAGTTAGTCAATAATGGTGCCTTTAAGTTTTTGTTTTTGTTACTATTTATTTTTGTTTTATGGATTATGAAATTTATGAATTATGATGATGCATGAATACTTGGATGAATTTGTAACTTTTGCTAGTGAAAGTAAAAGGGTCCAAAAATAATAGCAAAATTACAAATTGGACATGTTGTACTGCAAATTAATGATTATATTATATTTTATTACATCAAATTATTGTGAAATATTCTTTTGTATTTCATATTTAACTAGACAATAATACACTCTTTGATACTAGTCCGGTTGAGTATTTTATATCCATGTTTGCTGAGCGGCCGATTATTGATCAAACCGAACCATCGGTTACACTAATTTTCAAATTTTCATTTATCTTTTATTTTTATATATTTTTTTTTTCTAAAAATCTCTTACTTCTTGTCTTCTTTCTTCGTATATTATTAGTTTTTTAAAATTAAAATTTTATTTTCTTTTACATCGTACATCTAAACAATTAATATATTGTAGAAAAATACGAGTAGAAACAAAGTCAAATAGATGCATGTGGGAGGAAGATGAAGTGTTACTTTCATTTTACGTCATTGCATTAATGAATTGCTTATATTCCGGTCTAGATATATAATACATTAATCATATTTTATATATATAATTTTTTTTTTGTATTATACGTGGTACTGGTTTTGTTTTTTTGGGCTTCATTGATTGCTTCTTGTATAGGGTCGAATTTAATTACAAGAAAAGTTGTATCAATAGAAAATGGGTCTCAATAAATAAACGGGTTTATATGAATAATATGATGGGTCATTAGGTTGGTCCCATATGAAGGTTGTTTTCATGAGGTTTGTTTGGACCAATGTGAACGAGGAATGTGTATGGTGACGAAATGATGCAACTAGATTAATGCCATGTACATAAAATAAAATATTAAAAATAGTAACGATTTGAAAATTCCATTCTAAAAAGTAAAAACAGCCGTTGTAATACATTTTTAATGACAATTTTTTTTTTCTCTTTATTTGTTTTGGTAAGGTTTGAACCTAACAATTTTTCGATAATGAAAGAGTAATAATTTTAATAATAAAATAATCTAATACATAATATTACGTAACACGAGATATATCTTCTAATACTAATATTTAATAAGCTTAATAAAACAGGTTTTAATCTTGAGTTGATCGACACACAAATAAATAGGATCCCATTTGTACTTAAGGTTGACCGGTATAGTTGTGACGTCCCCTCCATTTCAACATTTTTTGGTTAATAGTGCCGCCTACCCCCCCCCCCCCCCCAACCCCCTTATTTTCCCGCTGCCATTAGGGGGACGCTATTGATTTCTCGCCAGCCCAATAACGATGGTTAACAAGCATATTTGGTGAGCCCTCAAATAAAAAAAATATAAAGGGGTATTATCGAGTTCTATTTTACACTGATCATGTTAAAGGGGTGCTATTCTTACGTGGCGGGTGAATGTAGCACAATGGAACCGTAGGGACCCATTCAACACCATGTGGACTAAATATTGCATTTTAAGTTATATGATATCATGATTAAATTGCCTTGATGAATTCTTTTGACCTCTCGGGTATGTGTGATGAGTCTACGGTCTATCCATTTTAATAAAATAATGAAGTTAAAACAATGCTTTTCACAAAGATAAAGTTAAAACATTATTTCACTAGTTAATACAACTACTTTTTTTACTTGTCGTGCGTTGCAGCGGCGCCATACGAGACATGATAAAATATAGACTAAAATCAATCTTGCTCATTTTCGAACTACATTTATGTCCAAATGTAGAGCAATCAAATGCATACCATTGAATGAAAATGTATTATATTTTGATCTGACTTGTTTCCAAGCACACTACTACAAAAACAGGCATTTCCTATGGCCAAATCCATAGCAAATCCATAGCAAACACCCATTTTGCTACGGATTTGCTACGGATTTGGTCCGTAGCTACAAGTCTCGTCACTAATTTATTTGCTACGAACTTTAGCTACGGAAATTTTATTTGCGACGGGATCAGCTACGAAAAAGGACGTCGCTATTTTAGCCACAGATTTGCTACGAAAAAGGTTGCTACGGAAATTTGCTATGGATTTTTAGCTATGGAGATTTATTGCTATGGAAGTTTGCTACCGATTTTTAGCTATGGAGATTTATTGCTATGGAAGTTTGCTACCGATTTTTAGCTACGAAGTATTGCTATGTATGTTAGCTATGAAAACTTGCTACATTTTTTCTACCAGTTTTGCAATGAAATTCAACTACGAATTCTCTATGGTTTGCCTACGAAAAATTGCTACCTTCTATAGTTTTTTGCTACCATTTCCGCTACCGAATTTAACTAATGATTTTACTTGATTTTTGCTACGAGTATAGCTTTGAATTTTGAAGGTTTTTGCAACAGATTTATGTATTTATGTACGCATTTTGTCCGAAATTATTCAAAATTTTTCTTTATTTATGTTGTTTCCTACTTTTTCCCTGTAAACATTATATACATATCTCAATAAATATAAAAAAAAAACTAATACCAAAGATAGATAATCCAACCAAATAGCATAATAATTCAAACATAACCAAATGTAACACGATAAAGATCCAAATTATCCAAAAGAAATACAAGAAATTTCAACATATCTTAAGTTGGCGGGTTCTGTGATAAGAATTGAATTTTTTTCATTCATTTCGGCATACAACCTCGCACTTTCTTCGATTTTCTCCATCATAGCACGTTTCTCTATTTTATCTTGTTCTATTTCCTCTATTTTTTCCTTCAACCATTGCACCTATAACACCAAACAAAAATGATCAGCTAACATCCATCATGACACCTTATAACAAGTTATGACACATTATGACAAGTTATAACCAATAGTTAATATAAGTCATTACACCCATAAATATGGGATGTTATAACACATTACAAACCTAACTCAATATAACCCGATTAATTTAAATAACCCACATGAAAATATAGACTTTTTGTTTACTAAAAGAGAATACGAACCTCATCACTATCATTTCTCTCATATGGATATGAACCATGGGTACTCGTCATTCATGGTGCACCTGCCATCATAACAAACGGGTCAACGATGTTGTCGGTTCCATACATTCTTCCCTTTTTTTTGCCACTAGCAGTTTGCGAACATAGTTCCATGTCAATTTCCGGGTGTAAGCTAGTATCCTCTCCGTATTTCTCGATAACATACTTATTATATGTGCTCTGTGATGAGAGCAAAAAAAATAGTACTTCAGCATAACATAACTATATAAGAAAGTAGTAAAAATATACATTTACAAAGTAACAAGACTTACATAAGCTTCACTCGCCCTCGTGTCAACCCAAGTCATGTTATGCTGCTGAATGATCTCTTCTACATCATCGACCTCTCCTGAACTATGCTCTACCGACCTACTACACCCTGACAATCCATCTAGGGATCTCGACCCTTTCTTTGCGTGTGTTTGTAACCAGAACTCACAAACTTAGCACGCCGCTGCAATGTCTTCTCCTAAATCAAAAACCAGACTTACAATTTATTTGTAAATCAAATCCTGCAACAGTCAATTACTTCATCCTTCACAACCCTTAGTAAGTAATATTCTTAAGCCAAATAATTAAAGATCAAATAACATTCTTGAATTAAAAAAATCCAGTAAGAGTCATTTTTATAGAAAAAAATCGATATGTGAAAGTTCTTGCCTAAATACACCGAGTTACCTAATTACAAGCTTGCGAATGCTATTTAATTTCATTCAGAGTGTATGAATTTGATGAAATATGAATCTGCTACAGTGTATATGTGTATTAAAGATGACAAATTATCATTTCTTACCATGTTTTTTCTAACTATGACAAAGCTCTTTGAGCCAAGAGTGTGTCTGCCACCAATTGATTTTCCTCTGTTTTTGCTGTTTTGAGAAGATTTGCCTTTCTACGAATCAGTATTCCAAGCCTCCACTAGTGTTTCCCAAGACTCTTGACTATTCCAAAGTGGCTTAAATGGAAGAATGGCAGTTAGATCGTTCCCAAGTTCTACACCCTCTTGGTTCGCAAGGGTCTTTGCTTTATCCCGAGCTCTCTTCAACAAATCAGGAAACTATCCCTCGATGCACTTCTTCCAACATGAGTAAATTAGGGACTTCGACTTATCTTCCCATCGATAGTATTGCTACATAAAAGCACCTATTAATAACGTGTTTATTCTTTATTTTATCATAAGTTTTATCAATTACAAATGTGTCATAAGTATATACCTGAAAATGCTCAAACAACCGTTCTTGATAATGGGAATTAACGTCTTTCCATCCTTGCCATGGACCCGACCACATAGACTTCAAAATGGAACCAATGGTCCTAGAAACTTTATCTTGAATATTAAATCTACAAATGGGAAACAATATACCACAACTAATATTAGTAATGATTTTATATTCACCTGTAAAGAGACTATTAACACACATATATACACCTACTCATCATTTTCTACCCAAATCCAAGTGCGATTTTTAGGTGTAGGTAGTGGAGCTGGGATAACCGATCCACGACCAACAACCGCGACAGGCTCATCATCATAATTAGGCTCATGGTGCAACTGACCCCTACTGCCACCTTCACCCACACTATGTCCGCTACCTCGACCCACACCAACTCCCCTACCACCACCTTCACCCCACTAAGTCCGCTACCTCGACCACCACCTTCACCCCTACCACATCCTGCTGAACTGCGTGCCATATTTTCTACAACAAAAACAAACCTATTAATATAAGGTTTTATGTTTAAAACTAGTCACTAAACTTTATTGCCTTAAAATAGTTTTTTGTTATAATAATGCTTTGTTAATAACTTGTCTCAAACAAGCAACTATATCTAGAAATAACAAATGAGCTACAGCAGTTAGATATGATAAGAAAAAACAGCAGGTGGTAGACATAGATATACTCATGCACTATAAAAAAAACTACAACACAGTAAATGAAAACACTTGAAAAACTGGATAAGTATGTTGATAATTTCATCCAATTCTTATTTCTTTACTGTGGACAATCCTAAACTAGAAATTAATTAAAGAAACAATTTGTGGATTCTTTGCAATAGATATCAGAGTTAGTTACTATAAATTGCCTTTTTTCATTAAAATTATTATTTTAAGCATAATAAGATCCTTTTACATAAATAAAGTTCACATATTCTTTTATAAAAATTCAGCAAACGTATTAGGGGTTTTCACAACTTAATCTTAAATTGGATTGTGGATTGGTTTTTACATCAACATTCGCTCTTTTACCCCTTTCGAGGATTGGGTTTCTAAATGGAACGAAGGACCTGATATGTTACTAAAAAAACCCTAATTATGATAAACAACACAATGTTAATTTTAATTCAAGAAATTGTGCTGAGGTCTCTCTATTAGGTCTCGCTAGATCACAAAATTCCAAATGCAGGAAGCATTCAAGAATCACACATATCATATTAAGTAATTTGAACATTTTCAAAACCGCAACGGAACTTCGATTGAACATATAATGCAAAGTAAATGGAAATAACTAACAAAAAAGGATGAATCTTACCTACAGGTCAGCCGATTGAGGCCGCTTGTGCCGGAGGCTTTTTTGAAACCATTCAGATAAAAAAACAGAGATATAGAGTTGAGAGGGTTGAAACGAGTAATGGAGCCGAATGATACGCATTGTGCGATATAGGGAACGTGAAGGGACGAAGTAGGGTTGGTTGTAAACGTGGTTTGAGGTCGCGATCATCCCGGTGTAGTGTTGTAGTTGGTTATCTGTGCGAGACTAGAAAGGAAATTAGGGTTCTTTCATACCCTTTCTGCGTTATTTGGAATATATATTCGGGAATTATCCTTTTATGTACCTTTTTTTCATTTTTTGAATTATTATTCCCAACGTTTTACATTAAAATGCATTTTTACAATTATTACTCATGGTTCTTCAATTATTTATTTATGATATACTTATATGAGTTATTATTAATTTTTACGATTGTTAACTTAATTTTATTTTATGTTTTTATTTATTAATTGTTTTAATATATTTATTAATTAGGCATGATTTAGTAGAGATGCACATCTCTGAGGACATGGTCGAGTATAAGGGTTTGTAGAGGCACCAGATTAAGGTTAAGGATTATTAGGGAGTAGGGATGGCAATCAAACCCGAACCCGATGGGTAAACTCGAAAACCGACACATTTGGGACGAGTTTGGGGTCGGGTAATCGGGTATGGGTCCGGGTATGGGATTTGTTTTTAATTTTTTCGCGGGTTTGGGACGGGTTTGGGATTTGATGATATACCCGTTTACCCGACCCGATTACCCGTAAAGTATACCCGTTTACCCGATTAGATACCCAATATATCTTTTTAAATATGTATGCATAATATATCTAATTGTACATCATGTGTTAAAATTACCAAAACGTTAGTGTATACTATTTGTTATCTATGTCTTTGATTGTTTTTATATGATTTAAGTATTTTATATTTATCCATTGTAATCATTTACATATATATTTAATAATGGTAAATGTAATTGGTTAATAGTTACCTAATAGATGCCAGTCGGGTTTTTGGCCGGATATACTCAATGAGTAAGTTTTAAAAATTAATGGGTTTACCCGAAACCTACAGGTATACCCGATACCCGATGGGTAATTACCCGACACAAACCCGGCGGGTTTTGGGCCGGGTTTGGGACAAGAATACCTAATCGGGTATGGGGTTGGGATTACCTATACCCGTCCCAAACCCGGCCTATTGCCATCCCTATTAGGGAGGGTTTGGTTGTATCGTAGCGTGGTTCTAAGAGCCTAGAATTTTTTTTCTTACGATGGAATGAGGTTTGTAACTAAGACTTATATTTGGGTGTTTATGGGTTTTGTTGTTTTTTAATGGCATATACACCTTTGTTTTACTACGAGACACTTTCAATGTTTCTCTAAATTCAATAGCTTCTTATTAGTTTTTAGTGTTGTTTGCTTGTTGATTTGTGTGTTGTCGAGCCAAAGGTCTCTTTGGAAGTAGCCTCTCTATCCGTAAGGATATGAGTAAGGTTTGCCTACATCCCACCCTCCCTAGACCCTACTCTTAGTTTTGCTACTTGTGGGATTTACTGGATAAGGTTTGTTGTTGTTGTTTAAAATGATTATCATGTAACTTCGTTTTCGTAACAGGTTCGACCAGTGAACGAGTTGATTGACCAGTGCATTTACCGGTCTAACACCCATTATTCAAACTCGAAAAATTGGGTCATATAACAAATATCATCAGAAAGTCTAGTAAAAAGTCAACTCTGGTCAACGAAAGCCAAACTTCGGTCAACTAGGATTTTGAATTTACCTAAATAGTGAACCTTGGTCAATCAAAGTCAACTTCGGTCAACTCATGTGGACTCTTAGGGAGAATAGCCTAATCACTCGTGTGCAGTCTTGGGGAGAATAGCTAAACCACTCATGTGGGAGAAAGCTACTCGTGTGGAAAAAGCTACTCATGTGTATTGTAGCGCGATTGGCTAAGCCACTCGTGTCTGTTGTAGGACACTCGTGTCCTGCAGAGCTGTTGGCTTGTTCTTCACGAGAATCAACATTTTTGCTCAAATCTCACTTAATATTGACGTGTTTGATGATATGATAATTGGGAAAATTTTCAAAACACTTTTGGAACAAAACCAAATAAAAAAGACACGTTTTTAATCTACAAAACACTATCAAAATCAATAAAAAAATGGGTTTTTTTTGTTGTGGAAATGAGTTTTAAACTTTCAAAAACACATTTTAATCTGAAAATACAACGGATTTAATTAGTTTTTGTTACGAAAACACCCGTGATACGATCCTCGGTTCTGATACCACCTATAGGATCGTCACGGATAGTCCGAATATCACGGGTTTGTGCGAGGCGTGAGTGCGGAATCCTCGGATCTCGGTTTTAGCAACAAAATATCAAAACACACACATGAAGAGTTGTCAGATTTAGTTAAATGGCTATTCGTTTGATAAAAACAATTCGGGTACATGCAATACGAATCAGATCATAAAACACACACTAAAAACCTCTCAAAAAGGACAACCTCTCTAAGTGCTAATGAGGGCTAAACAAGTTTGATATTTATATAACCTACCATTCGCCCTAGGCCCTAGGGCCGAATGGGTTTGGGGACACGAGTGGGTGGGCTTGGAATCAGGGGCGAATACAGAAACTTTTTGTAGGGTGGGCATATTTCGGCTTGACCATTTCGGCTCGACCGGTGACTGATCATCGGACTAAAAAATCGGAACTCGGAAACACAAAGGCTGGAATCGTGGAGGATTGATTGGGACTCGGAACTCGAAAACACAGAGGCTGGTCTGATCGGACAATCACAGAGACTGTAATGAGAATGGAAGTCTAGAACTGGTTTGAAACGAAAACTAATTAAATAAACTATAAACAACGAAACAAGAGAATTTATATTAAAGAAATTAATAGTAAAACAACTAAGAGCTGAAACTTATTTGGTGAGGCTTTATATGAATTTTTAAGATGAAATACAATTAATCGTGGATCTCACTAACATTTCAATAAGTTTTCTTATTACGCTTTCATTCATTTGGGTCGTATATTAAATCTCAAAAGGCAAACCAATAGAAAAATAGGGTATCTCCTTCTTGAAAACCTAACAACAATACACTACCCTCACTAAACTACCCCGCATCCCACCGGAGTAAATATTACGGCCTTCGACTTCTTCTCTTCTGTTTTTCTTTCAACAAAGGCAATATTTGAAGGGTCAAAGTATCAATAAACATCACTGTTAGATCTTGGTTTAGTGCGAAATTTGATGTGCCGGAAGGTCGCGGAGGGTCAACAGATCCTCCTTACCGCCCTGTCGTTCCGCCACTGGGCTGGACCTAGGGTGGGCACATGCCCACCGTTGTAACACTCTATCTCCGCCCTGCTTGGAATTCCACACGAATGGCTAAGTCATTCGTGTATGTGGAAGCTACCCGTCCCTGTATAATTACCAAATTGTCTTTTCACTATAAAAACATCTCGTTTAACCTAGCCAACGGCCTATCACTAGCTGGGGACATACAAATAATGCACTTACAACTTTAGTTTATTCAAATTGACGATCATTGACCCTAACTCACTCTAATCGTGCTTAGTTGCCCCTAATTGAATATAGGTGCCCCTAAATAGTCAAAATTGACAGTAATTGCCCATAAATTACGCAAGTTACCATTAACGAATCATAAGTGAACAGTATTCACGCTAATTTACCGTAACTGACCATTGTTTACCCATATTGATCATAATCGACTATCACTAATCAATACTTGCTCTAATTAACACTAATGACCAATGACCTTAACTGATCATTATTGACCAATGTTAACCCCCTTAATTATCATTATAAATCGCAATTTCTATACAATAATGATATTCCATTAATATATCCAGGATTTTCCATGATTAACCACGATTGCTATCCCAAAGCTATAAACAAGCTCGTTTAGCAAACGAGCTCGAGCCCCAGCTTTGGTTATCGAGCTCGAGCCAGGTCGCAAGTCTTAACGAGCCTACTATATATATAACTTCTAATTAATATAAATTAAAAATATATGTAAATAATAATGCTTATTATTTATGAAATTATGAAAAATAGCTAAATTATATATAAAATAATATTTATAATCAATATTAATTAACAAATAAATAATAAAGATGTTGAGCCCGAGCTGAGCTCAAGCTCAAGCCTAGTAGAGCTCGAGCTTGGCTCAACTCGCTTGCCCCTGTAACAGTTCTCTCTATAGTCAAATTTGTTCATATATGGTCAAAGCTGGTCAAAATTAAGTAGTTTGACCATAGTTTAAAAATCGCTACAAATTCAACCCATGAAAAAAAAGAACAAAACCATGAAAGTGAAGTAGTAAATCAATACTACTTTACTATATATTTTATAAATATTAATTATTTTCGGTACTTCTTTGTTAAATTCTATGTTTTATTGAATTATTATTAATATTTTTTTCTAGTTTGTTGCGGGTTTTGCTACCAATATAAAATACATTTTTATTACAATGAATTTTGCTACAAATGTTAGTATCAATAATATTAAATTATTTATTAGATATTTTTTTTATTGTTTTTGTAAAGAATTTTGCTATGAACGTTGCTACAGATTTTGCAACGTTAGTTTAAGTTTTTTTCGAGATTTTGCTACCAAATTTGCTACGAAGTTTTTTTAAGTATTTGTTTTCTCAACGTTGCTACCGATTTTGCTACATATTTTTAATACTTCTTTTAGTTAGTTTTTGACATTTAATTTCATGACTTAGCTACGGATTTTGCTACCGATTTTACCAAATTATTTTTATTATACCTTACTCCCTCAAATTTGCTACGGATTTGCTATGAATTTTACTTAACTTTTCTAGTTAATTTCTAAAAAAAACTTTTTTTTCATGGTTTTGCTACGGATTTTGCTACCGATTTTTGGCAAATTATTTATTTGTATCCATTTCGCCAATTTTGCTACGGATTTGCTATGGATTTTGCTACGGATATCATTTGCTACGTAATGTCCGTAGCTAAATTGTAGCAAAATACGTTCGTAGCTAATCCGTAGCTAATTCGTGGCAAAATTTGCAACCGATTTGTTTGGTAGCAAACTTTTCTAGCAAATGCCTGTTTTTGTAGTAGTGGCAACAATTACGCCACACAAAATAAACACTTGCGGTGGTGTCGTAACTGGCGTCATAAAGTATAGACTGCAATGAACTAGACTTTTTTCCGAACTAACACGTTTAC
>JAUTDX010006868.1:0-19107 GCA_030844895.1 Ambrosia x helenae | reverse complement strand
ATTTATCTTTACTATATAATAAATTCAAATGTTATGACTATCTTAATTCTCTCCCATATATATAGGGTAGGGTTCCTATAGAAAAATTGGTTTGTGTGAGAAGTGTAAGAAGGATTAAAAAATTGATGTGTATGCATCAATTTTTTGGACGTATTTATGATGTTTTGGATTGTTTTGCTTAGAAAAACACCAAACATAACAATTAATAACCAAAAACAATGTATTTTAGACTTAAAACTTAAAACACTATGTCAAGAACATTTAAGCAGAGTGTTTTAAATAATTACTAGGGTGTTTTATCTGAATTTAAATTTAATTACTATAATACATTGGATTGTGTTTTAAATTTTTATGTATTGTTGTGTTAAGTGTTTTTTAAGCCAAAATAACCCTAAACATCATTCCAAATCAAAATCATGATGGCTACATGTCAATTCTTAATCCTTCTCACACTTCTCACACAAATCAATTTTCCTACTGGATCCTCTACCTATATATATATATTCTAAATGGCTAAATCCTATATGGTACTCATATAGCGATTCTTCCCCTTGAGAGTACCATGTAGGATGTCATGTGGCATTAAGTAATTTTAGGAAAAAAAAAGTTTAAAAACAATATTGGATTTTTTTCACTCATGTTTCCTGTAGCAACCGAAAATTTTTCTCTCTTTTCGTTTTTCCTTTTGGCTTTGAGTAATTTTCGGACGAAAATTCTTTCAATAGGGGGATGATGTGACACCCGGCAAACTCAGGTTAGTAACTTTGGTCAAATGCTTAACTAGATTAGTTGAGTCATTACGAAGATTCGGGGAGTCGTCGGGAGTCTTTATGATGGTTCGTGGAATCATCAAGAGTCATTACGATGATCCGAAGGATCATGGGGAGTCGGTCCATAACCATGCGTACAAGGGTTGGTGATTCGGAGGATCCCGATTTAATCCACACACACGAGTCTCGAGTCCATAGAATTGGTGAACGAATGTGAACGTGTTAGTTATTAAGTAATATGTGCTTATAATCATTATATAACTTGTCGATATGATAATACGTGCTAGCAGGTTGGTAACCGACACTAGAAAAATCGGATTAGAGAATTAAACAGGTTAGTAAAGATGCTCACCCATCTTCACTGAAGATTCCTTAGTAAAGATGCTCTCCTATCTTTGCTGAAGATTCCTTAGCGAAGATGCTCCCTATCTTCGCTAATTTGATGGGTTTTAGCTATAAATACAAACCTTAAACTCATTTTTACCACTTTTGAAACCCTAAGCCGCCTCCTAACACCCCTATACGAATATTAACTTATGAAAAACACATTTTATCACCCAAACACCTCATTTTTGAAGATAAACAACCTCCAAAATAATTACAAGTGAAGATCCAAAGGTGTGTAACCTATCTAAAACCTTGTTAAAGCATGTCGGACCGATGCTACATCAACAATCGCTCCTAATTATCTCCCCGGGACATCAAACCGAATAGATAAAACAATAAATAATATATGTGTAAAACCAAGAATCTTACTTTCATATATGATAAACAAGTCGGCACAGATTTTTCATACATACACACATACATATGTTGTTGAATGGGACGCCGGCTTAAGGTGAGCTCAACTTGGACTAGACCACACACAGTAGTCTTCTCCTAGAGACTGTTGCAACTATCTCCTAGAAACCCTAAACCCTTACACAAATATACATAGGCTAACTAATTAACTAAACTTGGGCTGGGCCTCAGGCATGTCGCCTGGGCTACCACAATCGCCTCTATTCTAGTCCTATTAGACTAAGCCCATACGAGTTGCATAGCCACGTTCACAAATGCACCAACAAACTCCCCCCTTGACCATTGCTATCAACTCTGACAAACAATGATAATCATCAGTTACAAAACATGCACTAAAACTTCTCTTCAATCATGAAGTCATCTTCAACAATGGTGTTGCCTTTAATTAACACCATCTTGAAGTCTGTTTTTATTTGCTCCCCTTATGTCTTCTTTGTCTTGGCAGATGGTTTGGAAGTTGGTCTTTTTGCACTATCAGAAGTTTGGGAAACTTCTGATGTTTTGGAACTTTTGAGGATTTGTTTGCTGCAAAAACTTTAAACCTTTGTAGGTTTCATGAGATCAGCATCCTTCCATTTTGACAGTTGAGCTTTTGAACCATAATCATTGTCTGCCAGTTCTTGAATAATTTGGGCTCTCCTCATCTTTCTATCTTTTTCAGTGGCCAACTTATCTAAGATAAGTCCAGCCCTATGTTCTAGTTCTTCTGTTGAGAGTCCCCTGAGAGAGTGTTTTCTTGTTTGGATGTTCTTGCTGATATAATTCATCCGCCGATGTCTCCTGTCTTCTTCAGCAATAAGGAGTTGTTCCTCAGCAAACCTTTCTTCTTCTTCTTCTTCTAACCTTCTCAATTTGTCTTCATAAGCTTGTAGTTTTTCATTAAAGCTCATGTCTTCCCTTACTTCTAAGCTATCCCATATTTCATCTTCCTTTGCCTTTCTTCTGGCTGCTAATAAACTCTTCTCCATTACTTCTGATAAGAATGCTATTGGAGGGGGGTTTAGATCAGTTGCTGTTGTAAGAATTGGCTCTGGAATTTGAATAGGAGTTGGTTCAGATGCAATAGAAGTTGGTTTGGTTGTAGTTTGAGAAGTTACAACTGCTGAAGTGTTGGTCTGAGTACCAACTACTGAAGGATTGTATTCAGCACTTTTGATTTTGACTTAAGTACTTTTGGTTTTGTCTTCAGCGATTGCTTCTAAGCCTTGGGAAGCTTTCAGAGCTTTCTCTCTAAGGAGCCTTTCTTGTTTTTCTTGCCTTTCTTGTCTAGTCTTCACAGTTTCTTTGAGGGCAATTTCTTGTCTAGTCTTCACATTTTCTTTCTGGGCATCCTTGAGTTGTTGTGCTTCTCTATCCTTTTTGGAGGCTTCAAGAGATATCTTCTCCGGTTCCATGCCTTTTGCTGAAATCTCCCCCTTTTGGCTTCATCCACTTCTGGAAACCAAGGAGCAGGAGGTGCAACACCAGATAAATGTGCCAATTATCTTTTGTTGTCTTCTACCTTTCTAGACAACTCCCCCATCTTATGATCAATTGCATTGTTAATCATCTCCAATTGGGTCTTGTTCTGCAACTCCATAGCAGTTGTGAATGTTTGGAGATGTGAAGCTATGAGGTGGTGTATCATCTGGTATAAGGGACCATCTGGGCTGCATAGTTGGTTCATGTCTATGCTAGTAGCACCAGAGAATTGGGTAGGCTTTTGTGAGTGTGGAGGGGGTGTTTTTGGGTGATCCTCAGTAATAACTAGGGATGCCAGCTTTGGGGAATTAGGGTTTAAGTGGTCTTTAACCTGATCCTCCATGACTGACTCATTGAGTACAGATACATTAAATGCAGGACCTTCACAATCAGCCGTCAATTCTTTTATGGAATGTTTGAAACATCATCCAAGTTAATGGAATCATCTATATCCCTGATGAAATCATCAGTTACATCATGAGCTATGCCCAACCTAGTAGTCTCATGTACCCCTTTTTCTTAGTTCTGGGGATTTCTTGCATCAGGCATAAGGTCATTACCAGTTGCCAAATGTGAGGTCTTAATTATGTTACCACTATCCTCAAATCAACCACTGGGTGGTATAAGAGTAGTGTCAGCCTTAAATGTACCTAAGTTATCTAAGTTTAGGCTTAGACACCTTGGATCCTCCTCATCTCTTGGGATAGGGCTGATAACATCCTCGTTAATGTCCGTTTCTGTGTTTTTATCCCCTGTTTTATGTGGTTGTTGGGGATTGACATTTTTAGATGGAATGTTTTGTTTCAGCCCGGAGAGAAATTGAGCTATTTCTACTGTGTTATGGGAAATTTCTGGTTCAGTAGTTTTGGGATCAGTAGAAGGAATGGTTTCAGTAGTTTCAAAAAGTAGGCCAGTAGTTATGGTCTTTTTGAGTTTCTTTCTTGAAAACTGAATAGAAATTTTAGCTCTTTTAGGTGAGTGAGATGGATGTAACTGAGAGGAAGTTTTAGTTACATCTTTAACAAGTACAGAGTGCACAGAGTTGAGTGGTTTTTTCCGTCCCCTTTATCAAAAAAAAGTACAAGGTGCACATCAGCAGATTCAGGCATCTCAACCTCCAAAATTGCCTTTCTTTTTTGGGTTGGTGGGTTTGGATTTTTGCTTTTGGGGCTTTTTGGTCTTTTTAAGAGTGGGTTTGGAAGATGTGCGTTCCTTAGGGACTGTTTCTTATTCCCCTTGGTCAACTTCTGGCATGGTAGCCGGTTCGTTATGCCTAGAGAATACTAAATCGATGATGTCGTCATATTGGGACCGGGCTGGATCCTTGATGAAGTAACCCTTTTGATTGTGTCCCCTGGTTAAGAACGAAAGCCATGGTGGTTTTTGATTGAACAGTATTTTTAGGTTACAGAGGTTTCTGAGAGAGGGATTTTTAGTTTTTGAAACGATAAGTATGAAAAGTGGGGTTTTCAGAAGTTTATAACCGCCTTAGGTCAAACTTCTGATAGGAAAGGTCTGATTTACCCTTATTGACCCAACTTCTGATGAACAAAATTGTCCATCAGTATTTTTCCATTATCTCTTCAGTAGTTTTTAACAACTGATGAGATTATGTTCAGAAACACCCAACTTAAGTTCTGATGATTTTTATCATCAGTAGTTTTCCCTTTTTAGAAAATATTCCCATACTGATGTTTTGTACATCAGTAGTTTCTCTCTTTATGTTCATCAGAGGTTTGTGACAGTTGAGTAACAAAATAATGGAAAATTGAAATATATACAGGAAAATGAAAACACTTACAAAATTACTCCAAATTTAGCATCCCAAGCATGGATACTAACCTCTGAATGGTTGTTATGTCAAAACATCAGCTATTTGATTAGCTGTTGACACATATTTTACCTCAATTTGCCTTTTTCATAGCAATCCCTGATGACATGATACCTGATTTCAAATTGTTTTGTCTTTGAAAATGGAAAGGGTTTTGAATGATGCTAATGGCTAAGGTACTGTCTAGTAGCAATGGTGTCTTGGTTTCTTTGATTCCACAGTCAAGCAATTATTTTTGAAGCCACTGTATCTGTGATGTACAGCTTGCAACTGTAACATATTTTGCTTCAACGGTTGATGTTGCCACATATGTTTGCTTTTGATTGCCAGGACACCAGACAGTTTCCAATAAATTGACATCCACTAGATGTTGATTTTCTTGACATTTTACACCCTGCATAGTCACTATCTGAAAAGGTTATTAATCTGGTGGTGTTGATAGCAGGATACCCAATTTCTAGATTTGAGTTCCTTTCAGATATCTAAAAATTCTTTTGACTGCCAGGTGTGATTCCTTTGGAGCTGATTGATATCTAACACAAACACATGTTGAAAACATAATATCTTATCTAGAAGCAGTTAAATAAAGAAGGGAACCTATCATACATCTATACATGGTTTGGTCAACTTGTTTTCCTTGATCATTTATTGACTGCCAGGTGTGATTCCTTTGGAGCTGATTGATATCTAACACAAACACATGTTGAAAACATAATATCTTGTCTAGAAGCAGTTAAATAAAGAAGGGAACCTATCATACATCTATACATGGTTTGGTCAACTTGTTTTCCTTGATCATCTTTTGACTGCCAGGTGTGATTCCTTTGGAGCTGATTGATATCTAACACAAACACATGTTGAAAACATAATATCTTGTCTAGAAGCAGTTAAATAAAGAAGGGAACCTATCATACATCTATACATGGTTTGGTCAACTTGTTTCCCTTGATCATCTGGTTCAACTTGTGTGGTTGGACTGATGGGAGTGGAACATGATTTACAGTCTTGTAAAGAAAATTTGTTTAATAGTTCTTTAACATATTTAGATTGATGTACAATAGTTCCATTTGCTTGTTGTTTGATCTGCAGTCCCAAAAAGTACTGCAGTTCTCCCATTGTACTCATCTCAAATTTAGATTGCATGAGTTTCTTAAACTCATCACATGTTTTGTATTGGTTGAACAAAAAATGATATCATCAACATAAATTTGAACAAGAAAGATATGATTTCCAACATGTTTTATGAAAAGTGTTTTATCAATGGAGCCTCTTGTGAAGTGATTTTTGAGTAAAAATGTTGAAAATGTATCATACCAAGCTCTGGGAGCTTGTTTTAGCCCATATGGAGCCTTATCAAGTTTGTACACCCACTCAGGTTGAGCAGGATCCTCAAACCCAGGTGGGTGACAAACATACACTTCCTCTTTTATTTTTCCATATAAAAATGCACTTTTTACATCCATTTGAAAACTTTGAATTTTGTTGGAAATTGCATAAGCCAAAAATAACCTGATGGCTTCAAGCCTTGCTACTGGTGCAAAGGTTTCATCATAATCAATTCCTTCTTCTTGAGAATAACCTTGGACACCAGTCTTGCCTTGTTCTTGATGATTAAACTAGTATTATCTTGTTTATTCCTGAAAGCCCATCTTGTGCCAATTGGTAGCTTGTTAGGAGGCAAGGGAGAGATTTCCCAGACCTGTTGCTTTTTGAATTGTAGCAACTCATCCTACATAGCTTCAACCCAACTGTTGTCTTTGAGGGTTTCCTGGTATTTCTTTGGTTTTGACTGAGAAATGAATGCTGAGAAAAAGCAGAAGTTGGAAAGCTGGTTTCTTGTAAGTACCCCTGAAGCAATATCACTCATGATTTGATCCAATGGATGATCTTTATATTCAATCACTTGTTCTTGTGTAATGGGAGTAGGCTCTTGATTTTCTTCAAACAGACCACTGAGGTTAATGATGTCTAATTCCGCTATTTGAACAGGTTCAGCAGTTTTGGGAGCTGAATCAAAAGTTTGTGGTTCCACATCAGTAGTTTTTTGGTTTGTTGAATCAGAAGTTTGTGAAACTTCTAATGGTTTGGGAGTTGATTTTTAATACTGTATTTGGAGGCCATGTTGTAGGACCATCATCATAAAACCCTTGATCACCATAATAAGTTTGTTTAGATGAAGTGATAGCATTCTTCTTAGGTTCGGAATTAAAACTTTCAAGATCAAAGAGTTCAACAGGATGTGCTGGAATGAGTGTATGTTTTAACTCAATGAACTTGATATTCACTGTTTCTTCAACAATCTTGATTCTTGAATTGAATACCTTGTAGGCTTTTTTTGTGGGAGAATAACCTAGAAAGTAACCTAAATCAACTTAGCAGCAAATTTTGAAATGGAGTCCTTGATGTTTAGAATAAAACATTGACATCCAAAAGCCCGAAAAAGGAGATTAGGGACTTGATGCTATGAAGAAGTTCATAAGCAGTTTTGGAATGTCTTTTGTTGACAAGAAACCTATTTTGAACATAACAAGCTGTGCTAACTGCTTCAGCCCAGAAATAAAGAGGTAGGTCTGAATCAGCTAACATTGTTCTTACTACTTCAATATATGTTCTATTCTTTCTTTCTACCACACCATTTTGTTCAGGAGTTCTGGGAATGCTGAACTCTCTAACAATCCCTTTAGACAGGCAGAATTCATCCAGAGTTTTGTTCCTGAACTCTGTCCATTGTCCCTTCTTATGACTTTGATAGAGAGAGAATATTGTTCCTCTACTTGTAGAATGAAGAATTTGATAATATCAGCTGCCTCATCCTTGGAAGAAGAAGACCCATGTAAATCTTGAGTAGTCATCAATGATGACCAAACAGTACTTCTTCTTACCAAGGCTCATGATTTTGACTGGCCCAAATAAGTCCATATGGAGTAGTTGAAGACATCCAGTTGTTTTTTATTCTTCAATTAACTTATATGAGGACTTATGATGTTTTCCCTTAAGACAGAAAACACAGTGTTCTTTACACTGGTATTCCTTAAAGGGTAGACCTCTGACCAAGCCATTTTAGTGACTTTATTTATGGTTTTAAAGTTCACATGGCCAAGTCTCATGTGCCAAAGGACTGTTTTAGAAGTTGATGCCTTTGAGAAGAAACAGGAAGTGTTGTTCAATACTTTGTCTTTTCAATGTCCACTGCATAGACATTGCCACATCTTTTGGCAACCAGCAGAGTATGATCTTCAATTATCTTCTCTATTAACTTTGGCCTTCTGGTGAGATAATCTTGCAAGCAGTTGTGGTGAAAAGGGAAGAATATCCTTTATCACACATTTGATAGACACTCAGCAAGTTGTACTCTAAGTTTTCAACCAGGTTGACCTTATCAATCTACACTTTACCATAGAATACATTACCATATCCTAGCACATATCCCTTGGCATTGTTCCCAAATGACACAGATCCTTCTCTTTGACTTATGAAATTGTGGATCAGGTGCGTGCATCCTGTCATGTGCATAGAGCCTCCACTATCAACGTACCAAATGTTGTTTAGACCTCTAGAGACCCTCTGCACAAAGAGTAAATTAGTCAGTTTTAGGAGCCCAAGCCATTTTGGCTTTGGGTTTACTCTTAAGAACAGGAAGAGTAACACTTTCTTTTTGACCATTTTTAGAAATCCATGTCTTTTTGGGCATGGATTTGCTTTTGAGAGCAATGGTGGAACCCTGTTGAGGTTCACTATCAACTTTGTTCATCAGAAGTTTTACCATATTTATCAAATCTTTAACCTCAGTAGTTTGTGAAACTACTTATGGTTTGGATCTAACTTCTGAAGTAGAATTTGAGAAAAAGGTTGTTGTTGAGATATAGTCTTTTTCTGAGGAAAGGTTTTACTTCGTTATTGTTTGTTGGGATAGAAAGTTTTTTCAAAATCTTGTTTGATTTGTTGTCCAACAACCAGTTGTAAAATTTTCTTATTGTACTGATTTCCTTTCCTGTATCTGCAAAATTCTGTTACGTGGTTAAACATACCACATACGTTACATTCTTTTGTCTTTCGTTTCCTTTTAAAATTTTCATGGGTGTTGGAAGGAAAATTACTAACAGTTTCAGTATTTTGAATTTTCAGGTTCTGAACTCCTGATGTAAATGAAACTACTGATGACTTAATGTCAGTTGTTTTAACTTCTGCAGAACTTTCATTTGCACTTTTGAGAAAGTTCTGATGAAAAGATGTGCATTCTTTCATATCAGAAGTTTTATCTTGAACTATTTTACTCCCATCATCAGCAGTTTTGGGAGAAAAATCTGTTGGAGATTCAGTGTGGTTATACCCTATGCCAAACTTAACATTTGATGAAGTTTGTTTGTTAAGCAGCATTTGGTAACCTCTACATGACTCTACCCAATTCTCACAATCAACCTTAGTGTTAGCAAGCTCTTTTTTGACATTTCCCAGCTTTTCTATCATGACTTTAATTTGTGCTTGGGTTCAATAGCATTATTAGTTAATTTGGAAATTTCTTTTGTTTTAGCAACATGTTTTCTTTCCAAATCACATTTCATTTGAGTATATTTTCTTTCAAACTCATTGGCTTTTCCCTATAGATGCACATTTGTTTCTCTAATTAAAGCAAAAGCTTCTTTGCATGATTTTGAGCATAACCTTAAAAGAGATTCTTGTGAAACCTGTGATAATGCAGAATTAGAGGAGCATCCCTCAAAAGCCATTAAGGCAAAGTTCTTTCTGCCATTATCAGGTTCTCCCCAGTTGATATCAAAGACTTTATTGTCTACATCTGGACTGGATTCAGATGTATCATAAGGAAGACTGCTCCAGTCAACATACCCAGAAGTGAATAAAATTTGTTGAGTGGGTTGTTGAGCTTGTGGAGGTTGTTGATCAGTAGGAGTTGAAGGCATCAGTTGTTGGCCCTGTTGTTAAGCAGGCATTTGTACATATTGTATTTGAGGCACATATTGGATTTGTGGAGCTTGTGCTTGTACAAAATGTGCACTTTCTTGTGTTCTACATTCCTGTTATAACTGGAGTTTGTTTAATTTCTAGATTGTGGTTGGTTAAAGCTAGAGCTTCTACACTCTCTAGAAAAGTGTCCCAACTTCTGACACTTGTGACATCTTAGTTTAGATTTGTCAAAACCAACTTTTGTTGAATTGTTCAGTCCTAGAAATTTTCTACCTGACCTTTTGTAAAATTTATTTGTTTTTATACTTAACATGGCCAGTTGATGTAGTATGTCCAATTCTTCTAAGTCATCACTACTGAAAATTTTCAAATAATCTAGAATAAAACACATGTTATCAGTAGTTTGACTATTTTCTTCATTGTCATAAGCTGTATATGATCTTTCTGATGAGATCCCAGCAGTTATGTCAATGTGATCAAAAGATCCAATATCATTAGAACAAGATGGTGAGTCTTGTCCCAAAAGTGTTGTACTGCCTGGAATATAGTCATCAGCAGTTTTTCCAGAGTTTTGTAACATTTTCTTTTGATTGATTTCTCTTTAGAAAGTTAGTAGTCTCCCATGTAATTTTGTGAGTGAAAGGGACTCAAAATATGGTCCTGATCTAAGGACTATAGAATAAGTTTCCCATTTTTCAGGTAAAGACCTTAAAAATCTACGCAACATAGATGAGTTTGTATAGGTCTGACCATTTAACTTTGACTCAGATATTAATGAAAAAAAATCCTTCAAATTGTTGTGTCAAAAATTTCTCCATTAACATGAGTAAAGGTTTTATATTGTTAAGCCAAAATTTCTCTTGTGTTGGCAATTACCGCATCAGTTCCTCCAAACTGTTCTTTGAGGCAATCCCACAGCTCTTTGGCACTCTCACAATGTAAGAGCCCAGCATATATTTCATTTGGGAGAGTCATTTCCAACATTAAGAAAGCCTTAGCATCTAGCTCAAGTTTTAGGAAATCTTCATCAGTATAGTCTTTTGGTTCTTTTGGTTTTTCCACTTTAGATTTTGGATCTGTAGTTACTGGTTTATGGGGTCCATACATGACAGACCCCCAACAGCCAGTATTTTGTTTGTGACAAAGTATGTGCCAACCTCCTTTGCTAGATATTATATTCATTTCTGACCAGCATAGGAGGTATATTTGCAGATCCAGTATTTTGAGGATCCATTTTTAAAAAGTTTGATTTGTCAAGAATTTCTTAATGTGATGGATGTTTTAAAAAGTGAATTTGTATCCTTTATTGAATATCAATAAGAGCATGTGTCTGATTCTCAATTTGTTAGATAGATATGTGATCAGATGGACCAGATCTCTGATACCAATTGTTGGATCAGTTTCCTTGCAGTTTCACAGTTTTTATCAAGAACACTTGTTTAAGATAGATCAAAGTAAATGCACAGCGGAATAACCTTAAGTGTTCTAAGTTAAAGTTTCACTTTTAACAGGAGTTATTACTCCCCCTCAATTAATGAACTAAAGTAGTTAATATGAGAATCAAACAGTTAATATATATAACAATAATAAGTGCTTCAAATGATTCTCAATATATCAGAACTGTTAACTACAAAAGATGTCTAAAATAGAAGGAATGAACCCATCTATTTATAGACAGAACAATACGTACATTTGAAGCATTCAATATAATATAATAATACTACAACAGGCTGTAGTATTGGAACTTGTGCATAAAGTATCAAAAACTAATATAATACTAAACTACTGAAGTTTAAGGGCAGTGGGAAGCTTCTATCAGAATTGTTGAAGACCAAACAACTTCTGATGACAAAGTTGTTCTTCAGGTGTTATGTCTGGTTCACCTTTCAGCACTTGTATCAGCTTCTTCAGTACTTTGTCTTCTTCTTCTTCAGTAGATTGTAATACTAACAAAAACTTCCAGAGAGGATTAAAGACTAATATTGAAATGCTTATCAATCCTCTTTGACCAAACAACCTCATTATCCACCTCATCACATACGTTTCCTTTTTATTTAACCTATACTAAATTTATGTACTCTACTTTTTATGAATTTACTTACAAAAATATTTTTATATTAATTAAAATATTGAAAAATATAAAAAATAAAATTAAAAACAATGTAATTCATTAAATAACACACTAAATCGTGAAATTACAATAATTTAAAAATCGCACACTTATAACACACACTTAAGCTTAAAATTACAACAATTTAAAAAAAACACACTTACGCCTGAAATTAGAACACGTTTAAATTTTGAAGTTGTGGTGGATACCCATAGCCTTTGAAGTATTGGGTGTAAGTAGAATGGTGCGGGTTTGGGTTAATACCAGATGAGTTTAGCATTTCTTGAAAACTTGTTTGAGCAACCATTATTGTGTTGTGTAGTTGTGATTAGAGTGTTTGATTTTGATTTTTGCATGCAAAGCTTGTAGAAAGTGAATGTTAGAGTGGTAGAGTGAAAGAGTGTAAGGTTAGATTTGAGTGAGTTGATATTGAAAGTTGTAATAAGTTTATTTTTAATTTTTTTTCCAACAGGCCAGTTTTTTAACTTATTACCTTTTTCTTTTTATAATCTCCAATGGAGGGGAGCGATCTCTTAAAAAGTGGATTTTGCATAAATAGCCTAAGAAGGATTGTGGAGATGACATGTGACATTCCTTAAAATTAAACTAAAGGGCATTTTGGTCTAAACATGCAAACTTCTACTCTTTTGTTTCTCAAAATCCAACACAAAAATCTAGTAAAAAAATTAGTATAAAAAATGTAGTACAAAAATATTTAGTACAAAAAAATGTACTACGAAAAAATGTAGTACACAAATTTAGCACAAAAAAGTAGTCCCAAAACTTCAGCAAAAAAAAATAGCTAAAAAATTTACCCAAAAATATTAGCATAAAAATCTAGCACAAAAAATACAGCACAAAAATATTATATAACAAACATATTCAACCATTTATATGGGTTCTTTTAGTTGAGATTTTTTTATAGCAGTATGGTACTTAAATGATAGAGAAAAAGACGCTCGATTTTATAGTGCATTTTTTTTTTCAAATAATAAGGTTGTATGAAAGAGCTATGGCCGTTTAAAAGTTGAGGGGAGAATATGCACGTGCCTTGCATGTGAAGAGAGAATGTCAATGAATAGGTGATTCCAAAAATACCATTGCATGTTAGCCATTAAATCAAAAAATAATAGGTGAAGATGATTTCTTTCTCATCCTACTTAAACAAAATCAACTTTCTATTTGATCATAACAGCTCCAACGGATACATGCTTGAAATTTGATTTTTTTAAATGTTAAAAACAATGTTTGGACCTACCATTACACCCACTAGACCATCCACTTTGCCAAAACATTCTCAATCAAACATGGTCTGGTTTCCCTTCATCCGCTCGCACCAGACGCATCCAATTGAACTCATTGTTGGTACTCTAATTAAAGAGGAGTTATCATTTGATCCAATCCCTATATATACATATATAGTATCCGGATCATTTGAGAACTCGTCTGAGTTGCGAGAACTTTGGAACTCTCCTAAGCCATGAAAATGTGACACATCTCCAATTTGTAACATTATGTAATATTTTAAAGAGGGGTAGCATAGGGATTTTACACTATTATGCGTGGGTATTTTAGTAAATACAAACCTGAAATGATTGCTGTCACATCTCTCTCTCTCTCTTAAATTTTAATTTAAAAATATCAGTATCTCTCATTCTATCTATTCCTTCTCCTTCTCTCTCTCTCTCACATACACACATTCAAACAAACAATCAGGGTTCGATCAAACACACTCTATCAAACACACAAAACAGGTCTCGAGGGTTTCAAGGGTTTGTCGGTTGAGGGTACAGAGGAACGATGGTTTCAAGGGTTCGTCGGTTTGCGGCTTTCAAGGTTTCGTTGGTTTGAGGGTACAAAGGAATGATGGTTTTAAGGGTTCATTGGTTTCAATGGTTCGGCGGTTTGAAGGTGGTGGTGATGATTTTGGTCGTCGGAACCCCTCGAAAGGGGTGATTATGGTGTCTGGTTTCAAGGGTTCGTCGGTTTGGGGGTACAGAGGAACAATGGAGGCGGTGTGGATGAAGGAGGCGGTGGTTATGGTGGTGAAGGAGGCGGTGGTAGAGATGGCACTAGAATAGATTTGGCCTGAAAATAAGGAGCACAATTCCGAACATATCAAATAGGTAATTAACTTGTTCAAACCGATTGACTAAAACATGTGTCATGTTTCTTGTCCAGATGTGTTTTCCTTTCTTTTTTTTTTCTTTGATTGTGTTTTATTTTTGTAGTGTTTTATTTTTTACACCTATGTAAACACCTTGAAATAGACATTTTTGCATGGGATGAATAATAAGTGTGGGATATGAAGGAGAGTAGAAATCGAGGGCTAAAGTTGATTAGGTTCGAGACAGTCAATGGTTTTTGGTTTTTAAGTAGTGCTCTTTTTGTATAAAACCACAATGAAGACATGTTTTCACATAAAATACCATTTGTTTAATCATATGAAATCCTTTGTACAATTTTCGTAATGATTTGAATTTTTTTTGGAAGCTTATTAGTGTATCAATATTAAAAGCAACATAGATGCTTACCTGATAAGAATAGTCTTTTAGTGAATTATGCTTTTGACATGAAATGAGGTTGGATATCCTCTTGTGGAAGATACCACCAACCACCATGTTTGACCAAAATGTTAATAAAAATTGAAATATTTTTACAAAATGTACGTTACTTTAGCCCTTCTTATAGAAGTCTAGTTATGTAAAACATGCAATTTGTCTTCAAATGATCATCAGTTAATCTCAAAGGCTCCAATTGCCACGGTTGTTAGTCGTTCGTGCGTAGTGACCGGTGAGTTTTGTTTTGGACTCTTGATGATATGTCACTAACGATTGAATATTATATATGTATTGGGTTCATGTCTAATGCTTTTTAGAGTCAAAAAAAGGCGTGGATCCTATTAGTTGTTCAATCACTAATGGGTTACACCAACGTAAGCATTTTTTTTCCTTTGTTCTGCTTAGTATTCTAATAAACATTTGGGGGTTACACCAACGGTAAACAGGTTAACCATTTTGTGGTTTATTAAATTTGTTAGGTTGGATAACGAAGAGAGGCGAATGTTGATCAACATTTTTTTGGGAAAAAAGTTCGTGTGTTCAAGTTTTTTTTAATACCCTATAAGGCTTTTGTTTCATATGTGCATAATGAAGTATGATGTTTACACTAATATAAAATAGAAGTTACCGTAATGTAACTAGAGTTGTATACATGTTGTGGTTATTTACAATGGTGTAATACAATATGTTTTTTTCTAGATTTACACTAGTTTTTTATATTATCATTGATGTATCCGTTATTTTTCACGCAAGTTTGTCATTTACACTGTTGTAAGAATATATTACTTGTATTGCATTGATGTAAGTAAAACAGTTTATACATGTTGGTGGGTTATTTCCTTGGTTTTAACTATTTATCTCAAATTTATATATGTCATTCTTGGGTTTTTACACACAGAAGGAAAGTCAACGGTAGATGTAAAGAATGATAGAACAACGATTGCCTATCTCTTTCAGGCAATTCCAGAAGATATGGTGATGCATGTGGCGTCACATTCTACAGCAAGAGAAATCTGGGAAGCATTAAAGACAAGACATATTGGAATTGACCGAGTCTAGAAAGCGAGACTTCAATCATTACGCATAGAATTTGAGATGCTATCAATGAGAGAAACAAAAACCATAGACCAGTTGGCTGGTAGGTTAAGTGCAATTTGTACAAAGTCAAAAAACCTATGAACCAAAATTGAAGAGTCATTCATGGTACGAAAATTGCTTGACTCCGTACCAGAAAGGTTCCTACAGATTATTATATCCATAGAACAATATTTAGGTATGGATACCATGATGCTAGACAAAGCGCTTGGAAGACTTAAAGCCTATGAGGAATGCCTTAAGTCAGGAGATGAGAAGAAATTTGGACCATCAGGTCAAGAGAAGCTATTATTTACAAGGCAAGAAAGAAGACCTTATAGCAACTACAAGAACTGCAATCAGAATCGAGGTAGACAGAACTTTAGGATGTTCAATAAGAGTCAAAGATATCAGAAGAAGAACTTTGACATAAATGGCCAACAAGATCAGAGAAGTGATAGAAGTTTCACTAAGAATCTCATGACAACAGTTACAAGCTCAAGAAAGATGCAAGTAATGTAAGATGTTACATTTGCAATGAACTAGGACATATAGCTCCTAGGTATCCTAAACCTCGAAGTAAGCAAGAAGAATCTCACCTAGTAATGGAAGAAGAGGATCCAAACATTACTTATGGTAGTTGGTGAAGAAAGAATGTAGTTCTAGAAGAAAAGAAGATTATACCATAACGTTGTCACAATGAAGAAAATGGAAATGAAATATGGTATTTAGACAATGGAGCAAGCAATCATATAGCAGGAAGTGTAAAGTTTGGAGATGGATCATGTGTCAACATCAAAGGAAAAGGCACAATACTATTGGAATGCAACAATGGAGAACAAAGACTAGCTACAGAAGTTTACTACATTCCAACACTCCAAAGCAACATCCTAAGAAGTTACAGAAACATGATCTAAAGTAATTATGGAAAATGAATATCTTTGGATTTATGACACCTACAACAACCTATTGATGAAAGTCCCAAGAGCTAGAATAGACTCTACACGGTAAGGCTCAGAATAACAAGTCCAATTTGTTTACAAGCCAGAATAGATTCACCTGCATGGTTATGGCATGCACGTATGGGACATGTGAATTTTGATTCACTAAGGCAATTAAGCATAAATGGAATGGCACATGGAATACCAAAAAATTAAGCACCCATCTCAAGTATGTGATGCATGTATTACGGGAAAACAAACAGACTTCCATTTTCCTCTCAAGAAAGTTTTAGAGCTATGAGACCTCTAGAATTAGTACATGCAGATTTATGAGGACCGATTATACCCACCTTATTAGCAGGCAACAACTATTTCTTCATGATAGTTGACGATTATTCAAGATATGTGTGGATCTACATGCTTAAGTCAAAAGATCAAGTTTATGAGAACTTTAAGAAGTTTCTAAATGAAGCTCAAAAAGACACAAGTCACAAGCTCAAGAGATTAAGAACGGATCGTGGAGGAGAATTTTCTTCCAAAGCACTTACCACGTGTTTGTGAGGACAAAGGAATCCTCAGATAGCTTACAGCACCTTATACACCTAAGCAAAATGGTGTAATAGAAAGGAAAAAGCCGTTCAGTAATGAGTATGACAAGAAGCATGTTAAAGGCTATGAATGTATCATAGAACTTATGGGCACAAGCAACACGACAAGCAATTTACATACTAGATCGTGTACCTAACAAAGCACTACAGGGAATGACACCATACGAATCAGCAAATGACAAGGCAACAAATATCAAGCACATTAGAGTATTTAGATACACAACATATGTGAAGGTAACAATGCCCTATTTAAAGAATTTAGAAGATAGAAGCAAGAAAATGGTAGATCTAGGAAATGAAAATGGTTCAAAAGCTTATAGATTATATGATCCCATGGAAGAAAAGATATGTATCAGTAGAGATGTCCAATTCATAGAGAACGAACCATGGGATTAGGACAACTACTTAAAAGAAGGAAGTAACAACAAACCATCTTGGACAATATTCGAGATTAATGGAGATCAAGAAAGTGAAGCTGCATAAGAGCAAAGTAATGAGGGAAAGGAGGATCAAGAAAGTGAAAATGAAGATTTCGGTAGTCCAATCATAGCTACAGGAACTCTAATAACAGTTCAAGAGACACCTATAAGTGATCCAGCAGTTGAATCAAGTGTTCAAGAGTTAGAAGACTCACCAGGCTCCCAACATAGACCAGTACGAGCCCTTAGATCACTTAGTGACATCTATGTAACCACAGAATCTCTTAGACCATAAGATTAAGAACATCTATATTTAGCATATGATGAAGAACCTACAAATTACAAAGAAGCAGCAGATTACCACAATGAATAGAAGAAATGAAAAGCGGAGATAGACTCTATAGAAAAGAACAACACTTAGACACTGTCTACACTCCCTCATGTCAGAAACCAATAGGTCTAAAATGGGTATTTAAGATAAAGAGAGACGCAAGTGGACAGATCACCAAACACAAGGCCAGATTATAAGCAAAAGGGTATGTACAACAAGAAGGTATAGATTATAATGAAGTATTTTCACTCGTTGCAAGAATGGAAACAATCAGGTTACTATTAGCATTGGCAGAACAGAAAGGATGGAAAGTACATCACTTAGATGTAAAATCAGCATTCTTACATGGTGAATTAAATGAAGATATCTACGTGTCACAACCAGATGGATTCATAAAGAAAGGAAAAGAGAACCTAGTCTACAAGCTAAAGAAAGCTCTATATGGTTTGAAGCAAGCACCAAGAGCATGTAATTTAATGCTGAACAACATCCTAAAGGAAATTGGATTTATAAGATGTCCACATGAACAAACAGTTTACAAGAGAACTTCAAAGCAGTCAATAATAACTATAGGAGTTTATGTCGAAGACATAATAGTAACAGGAAGTTTAATCAAGGACATATCAAGCTTCAAGAAAAAAAGGCAAGGAAAGTTTGAAATGAGTGATTTAGGACCACTCACTTATTGTCTAGGGATAGAAGTACACCAAGCATAAGGAAGAATACAAGCAATCAGCCTACGCAAAGAAAGTAATTAAGGAAGCTGGACTAGAAGACCACAATCCAACAAAATATGCTATGGAATTAGGTCTAAAGCTCACTAAAGAAGATATAAGTGAACCAGTCAATGAGAGAGAATATAGAAAGCTAATTGAAAGCTTAAGGTGCCTTACACATACCAGACCAGGTATCACCTATGCAGTTGGATACGTGAGCAGATTTGTGGAAAAACCAAGAACAACTTACATGAACCAAGTAAACATTTGATAAGATACATCAAAGGCACATTGAATTATGGAATTCAATACAACAGAGGAAAAGAAGCAGAAATCATTGTATACAGTGATAGCAATTATGGAGACCTAGACGATGGAAGAGGAACCACAAGAACAATATTCTACTACAGAGAATCACTTATAACATGGAAAGTTAGAAACAAAGTACAGTAGCATTATCCTCATGTTTTTTTTAAAGGTAACTGAAAAAAAGAACTAAAATTGAGATTTTTTTATAAAAATTTAAAACTAAAAAAAGCATCTTTCATCTTTCAACCTAAT
>JAUTDX010006867.1:0-22613 GCA_030844895.1 Ambrosia x helenae | reverse complement strand
TTTCTACGATATTATTTTATGTCTCAGTTTAAATAGAATACATTTTGGTATCTGGAAGATCCTGATTGGGAAGCAGATACAAAATGTATTCTATTTTTTTTAAACGGCTAATGTTACAATATCCCCAAACTACACCATTATAGTTCTACATTTCTATCTCATGCCAAGATTTGGACCTGGGCTTTTTAACTCCAGTTGCAGCGCCTTCTTCCAAATGAGCTAATTTCACGGGATTATCTGGCCAAGTGAGCCCAGATGACATATAATGGAAGTTAAGTCTAAAAAGGCATAAAACACATGGAAGAAAACAAAAGTACCATGGTCTAAAATCATTTTTCAAAAGCTAGAATTAGCAAAGGTTAGCATGTTACACTTCATGCAATGAATGATTACCTGGCTCTGCAATATTCGATAAATCACACACTCACTTTCTTAATAAAGATTCTTGACAATGCAACTAGCTGGTCGACGGCACTAGACGCACTCAAAGCGCAAAGGATGAGCCTTAGGCCTAGGCACAAAGGGCGAGTCATGGGCCTGGGGCAAAGGGCGAGTCATGGGCCTGGCGCAAAGGGCGAGTCGTGGGCCTAGTGCAAAGGGCAAGCCTGGGGGGTTGGGCCTAGACAAGGCGCTTAAAAACATACTTTTTTAAGCAGGAAGCACAACAAAACAAACCACGAGTTTTAGACATGTTTTTGGCTAGTTTAGGGCAAGTTTAGACTAGTTCCAGACCACGTTATAATGTTTTAGACAAGTATTTGTTTGGGCCAAGGTTTCACAGAATCCTGCCGGAGTGCCTTGATGGACCGCAGGCTGTACGGCCTACGCTGGCATGCGCCTGGCCGCTTGGTGAACGCCTTGGGCGCCTTTGATTGCAGTTTCTAGAATGTGGTTCAGAATATAAAGATCATAAAACTGAAAACAACTACGAAAATATAAGAGATTTAACGAATAGAACTCCATATTCATTTCAGTCAGATAGATAGAATACAATTTTTGTTATCATATTTCACACACTAATCACTTTATAAAAGCATAAAAAAATCACTTTATAAAAGATTAAAAATGACAAACCTAACTACAAAAAATAATCAAAATCAACATCCTCCATCACAATTCACAGTATAGGCTGCTGCATTATATTTTCTTCACTAATATATATAGGGATTACAGGAAAGGCAAGGCTGCACCACGAAACGTACCTCAAACTTACTTCAACACCCTTCTCCGTGGACCCGCTTTAAGAGCACTTGGGATTATTGATACAGCATCTACACATATTCCACCTTTCGAGTGTGTGCAGTCTATTTGCTTCATTGAGAATCTGACTTCCGTGGGGGGATCAGACTCGTTTACAATAAACTCACCTACTTTGTATTCTATCCAGCAACCCCGTTTATGGCATCCATTCGCTTCATCTTCAGCACACTCATCTAAAAAACATTCTGCAGATGCTTCTTGACCATCTGATGTTGACATTTCAAACCTTACAGGTTTTTATCCCAACCGTGGGTGTGTTCATAATAGCAAACCGCGTCGTCCCAACCTTTTGGAGAATCTTCCCAGGTGTATTCTAAATGATAATGTGTAGATATCGGCAGGGAGATGGAACTTTACACAACCATCCACCTCAAACCACCATATTTGCTGCAAATAAGCCACAATGTTGAACCTGCAAGCACTAGCAAAATCAATATGTTCTCCTTACTTTAAAGACCCGTTAATTATTGCTAACAACGTAGGAATTAGAAGAAAGGAGAAACTTTTCTAAAACACCTCAGGAGTGGCCCATCTTCTAAACCCATATGGCCATCTTTATAAAAAACTCAAGATGGCAAATTCAACCCACTAACTAGAAAACTGAAATTTTCCTCTAACGGGTCAAACTTTAAAGGTTAACTATAATGAAACAGATAGAATGGGTTAAACTTTAAAGTTAACTAAAAATGAAACAGGTCGAATGGGTCACACCCAAAGAGTCCTATGTATGTTCCTCACATAAAAAAAAATAGATATTATTTTATAGTATTGTTTTGTAATCTTATTCAATACATTAACTATTTAAAAAAAAATCAAAAAAAAAAAAAAGTGAGTACTTGGAGGGTGGACCCCGTGCAGTTTGACCCACGTTTAAAAAACCTGTTTTATTGCAATGAGATTCCACATCTTACTTAAGTCGCTTATTTTGCCACCTCCATTAAAAATCATGAGATAACACTTGCTTTCTACACCTTTTCAACTTAGCGTATACCTATGCTTAAAAAGTTTAGGGTTTCAAGCTTCAACAAAACTGAAGCAGCTTTATGAGAACATTTGTACCTTCAAATAACATACCAACAAAACCTACAAAATCACAGCACACTGGAATTGGTTCGTACATAATTTTTCTTTACTTTATAAGTTTTTAAAATGTTTAAAATATTGTATTCACATTTTATTACGTTTGTAAATCAGTAAACACCGCATGTATGTGACATATCATAAATGTGACAGGAACTGCATTTTCGTGAAATAACTGACAAGAAAGTGTAAAGAAGGCATAGCTAAGAGCCAAGAGGCACCATTTTCATGAATCCTGACATGTCTTTTTTGCTCATTTTTATTAGTTTCTTTTAGTGTAACCGGGTCATAAGTCTTGAAATGACATGTCAGCTCCTAAATTTTCTGATATTACCATTACGTATTTGTATTGTATCTTACAAAGATTATCATGCCATAGCTTGCATAATTATAAAAAAACAAAAAAAAAACAACTGTAACTATAAAAGGATAGAGTAAAAATCCAACCTAGATTCTTCTGTATGAACCCAATTCCAGTATCTCCGATCATCTATTCCAGTTATTGACATTGCCTTAGCAGAGATCGACAAGCAAACTCTTCCACTAACTTTGTCCAACCACACTTCCTGCACCGTTATATACATCAGACAGATGCATATAACACATAGTCTTTACCCAATACATAATATGCAATCTAAAACTGCTACAATGATAAAAAATATACCTCTACAACAAAAAGCAAAAAAAAAAATATATATATTAATAGAAAACCAAACTGAAGCTCTAGGTATGATCACATGTATACTAGATCATGATCCATGCAACGGTAACTCTAGTTACATCATGAATTATTTAAATATGCAAAAATGAACTAATGATAAGCAAATTCAGAACTATGATATAATCCACAAGACCATAAGTAATTTTTCCTTCTATGAGCTACCAAGTTGAAATGTCTAGGATTTCAACATTAAAGGAGACACAATCTGTTTCAATTTTCAACCCTAATTTATGCAAGAATCCACTAAATACAACACTCTAGTCTCTTCAAAACATTCCACATCACCACGTCTTTCTATTATATAATCAAGCAGTCAACTCCACATCACGTCTTTCTATTATATAATCAAGCAGTCAACTCCACATAATAAAGGAAGCGAGTGTGGTTTTAAAAGCAAGAGTCCATTTTGTGTAAAACGTATGACTTCCTTAAAAACTAGGTAGTCAAAGGCTCAAGGCGCACACAAGACACAAAAAGGAACATGTCGCCTAAAAAGCGTATGCCCAACACATGCAAGACGCGCATGCTAAGTAGTTAACTCGGCCGATATATCGGTGATATATCACCGATATCTCGGTTATCGGTCCTCAACCGATATATTGGTACCGATATTTTGACCGATATTTTGTACCGATATTATCGGCGATATTGGCCGATATTTTACCGATATATCACCGATATTGGTGTTTTTCTTCTTAGTTCTTTCATTTTCTTACTTCTTATAGTTGTTAGTACTGTTTTAAGTCTTATATGTTAATAATTAGTGTTTTAAGTCTTAACAAGTTCCCACAGGCTACAATTGTTAGTGTTTTGCAAGTTGTAAAAGGTTAATTTGTTAATGGTAGGAGAGTATATTGAATTGTTAGTGTTAAATTGCTACATGTATGGATTTTTCATGATATAAAAATTGCCGATATCCCACTGATATCTCACCGCGATAACCTATATCTCAAATATTAGTCCTTCACCGATATCCGATATTTTACCACATTAACTGCCTAGCGCGCATGTATTCCTGGCTAATTATAGCTGTTGTTTTAGTTAGTCATGTTTTAGGCTAGTTTACACAGGTTTAGGTTGTTTTAGACTAGACTCGACCGGTTTTTTGGTTTATTTTAGGCTGTTTTAGGCCACCAAACAAGCTTTTTGCAGTTTTTCGGCCTGTTTTTTTCCCCATTTTCTTTTGCCAGGGCCTTTGGCTCCTTTGATTACTATGCTTAAGCAGTTAAGCATATTACTCCTAATAACATCAAAGGCAACATTACAACAACATACCTAGTAGAATCCCACCCATAGATAGCAAAAGCAATTGGTAGAGTCTGGGGAGAGTGGGATGTAAGTAAAAACGTGAGACCCCAGCTCGAAGCATAGCAAGTCATATAAATAAAAAGATATAGAAGCCACTAAAACCTCTACAAAACCAAAAATAGATAACTAACAGTAGCAAAACATTTGCACAAACGTGTAATATGGACAAAGACCACATCAAATAGCCACACAAAAAATAAACGATAACGCGCAAAGCAGTGCGGACATCGTATAATGAGGGGTAGCATCCGTTACCCCTCAACTTTTATTACGTAGTGTAAATTTGTATGTATTTTTATGTTTTTGTATTACGTTACCCCTGAAGATTATGTAACGTTACCTCTCGATTTTTTTTAAAACCCAACACACCCTCAAAGTTTTTAATATAAGCCTAACCTTGGTTTTAAAAAGCGCGAAGCGCACAAAAGCGACGAGGTCTAAAACCAAAGCGCAAAGCGCAAAAGTGGTGGGCTTTCGTACGCGAGGCGCATGATGATTATATAATTTTTTTTATGTATGCTATAGGTTTTTAACCTTATTTACTCAAAATATAGATACAAATAAGGTATATATATGATTTAACTTAAATGTACAACCTTTTTAGCTACATGTATAACAATTTTAAGCACAAAAACATCATGTGTAAGAAAAGCGCGCTTTTAGTGCGCTTTTAGGGCGCTTTTCCTGCGCTTTTTGTACGAAGTGCGCCTAGGGTTACATAAGGCGCCATGATCTACGCCTAGGTGCGCCTCGCGCTTAAGCGCGCTCTAGGCACGCTTTTTAAAACACAGAGCCTAACATAATATAGATAGAAACTTATAGGCCATAACCCAATTCCATTTGTACTTGATTAATTAAAATATTCATGCCCGTTAAACTATTGAATAGGAATGCAAACGAGCCGAGCCTTATTGAGCCCGAGACGAGTTTGAGTTTAAAACAAAGCTCGATTATTTTTCGAGCCCGAGCATGAGCCAGGCATGTGAAATTCATCAGGCTCATAATATTAGTTTTATTAATATTTTATATTATTTACCCTTAATTTAAAGTTGTTTAGTAAACGAGTCGAGTCGAGCCAAGCTTTTCAATTATCGAGCTTGTTAGCCTAAACGAGTCTATTAGTTATATTATTTTTATTTATATTAACTAATAAATATTAAACGAGTCGATCTCGAGAAACTACCAACGAGCCGAGCCGAGCTTTTCACCTATCGAGCCCGCGAGCCTAAACGAGTCTATTATTTATATTATTTTTATTTACTATATTAAGATAAATAATAAACGAGCCGAGCTCGAAATTGAGACACCACCAAAGAAGGTCGAGCTCAAGCCTGGCGATGTAAGATGTTTTGACAAATCATTGGTTAGAATAGAACGCTAATCAAGAAAAAAAATATATTGCTTATGAAAGTATGGCAAAAAAATGAACATTATTTATTATCGTATTTTTATTTTTGTTTCGTTTACATTGAATGAAGTTTTAGTCTAGATCCGCCACTGACGCAAGGACCACTAAAAAGTACTAAGTTGAAACTAAGTTCGTAAGGGAAGAAATATAAGCTCTTAAGGTAACTAGGTAAGAAACAATAACAAAAACAATTAAGGGAGGTCAGCTAATGATCACTATTCCCAGCTTGGTTTTAAAAAGCGCGAAGCGCACAAAAGCGATGAGGTCTAAAACCGAGGCGCAAAGCGCAAATCGCAAAAGCGGTGGGCTTTTTGCGCTTTTCGTGCGCTTTTTGCGCTTTTCTTGCGCTTTTTGTACACTGCTCGCCTAGGGTTACATAAGGCGCATGGATTTGCGCCTAGGTGCGCTTTGCGCTTAAGCGCGCCTCAAGCGCGCTTTTTAAAACCAAGATTCCCAGCATTGGAATAATCATAACTAGTCTCTAATCGCCAAGCAACTGAATTATGTTTTGCTAATCAGCCCATTAGTCGCTACTCGCTAGCTAACCGACTACCGTAATCGCTCCTAATTGGCAAAATCAATAAAAATCGAAAAAAACAGGGGATTCCGGCCAAAACCTTTCTACTTGAAAAGATTACATATAAAATCCCAATCCGATTAATCCTAACTAATCCCAATTAATATGTACCCTGCTGGTCAACTAGCGCCTAGCGAATTCTACAACTGACTATCCCTAACATGAATCTCACAAATTCCCAACAAAACAAGTATTCAATTCCAAATAAAACAAAAAACCTAAAAACCCGAAAAAAACTGAAACCAACAGCATCAAAATGCAAACTCAAACCTTATTCCCATCATCAAAGGGTACGGGGCGTGAAAGCAACGCAAAGACATCCTTCTTACAGAGATTCCGGTAGCGTTCAGGGGGCAACAACTCCAACAAATGATGGTAGTTATGTGGAAGCTTGGAGTCCCAAACAGCGTCAGAGGAGGCAGCGTCACGGAAGGCGCGGTTAAGGCGAGCTAAGTTACATATTTCAGGTGGTGTTAGGTACAGAAACACACACGCCACGCAGCTACCCGGTATGTCACCCAGTCCTGGCCCGTTTCCTGAGGTTGGAGTCAGATTGGATAGCGAAGATCCCATGGTTTGGTTTGGTGTGGTGTGGTGTGTTTTAAGTCATTTTGGTGGTTGATGGTTGTGGTTATGATGGAGTAGAGAGTTAGGGTTTGGATGTTTGTAGACTTGTGTGTTGTTGATGATGTTGATGATGATTTTCTTTTCTGTTTGTTATGTTTTCTATCTGGCTTTAGACTAGAAGGTATGGGGGGCGGCATAGGCTAGGCAACGATTTGCCGGGCCAAGCTACACCGCCCCCTTGGAGCGGCAAGGCTTTGGGGCGGCATACCCGGCTAAATAATGCCGTTGATGCCTGCGAATGGAGTGCTGCCACGTGGACTGAACGTTGGGTAACGGCTATTTTAAAAAAAAAAAAAAAAAAAAAGTTTTTTTTTCAAACTATTTAAACCAAACACCCCTACCCTTTTTTACCCCAACTTTTATAAAAACTCTCTCAAATACTCTCACTATATTTAAACCAACTAATATTTTTAATAAAATTCAAACCCTCAAACAACCATGTCGCTATCATCTTCTTCGACGTCTTCGTCTTCTACGGGTTCATCATCTACAAACGAGGCCGTAAATTTTGTTATAAACATCGTGGGGCAAGCGGCGCAGATTATTGCCGAGGAACAAGGAGACGAAGTCGATTCGGCACCTCGAACTAGGAAAGCGGCTATAAATAGAGACCGAGAGGGTAAGTTTTATATTTTTTATCATCGTTTATGTGTATTATATATATTTTTTTTAAATATAGTGTAGATTTTATTGTGTACATTATATATATTTTTTTGTAAATATAGTGTAGATTTTGTTTGTGTGTTAATATTTTTTGTAAATATGTGTAGGTGCCCATGATAGATTGGTGGCCGATTATTTTGCCGACGAACCCTTATACTCGGCGGAACTATTTAGGCGTAGGTTCCGAATGAGTAGAAGATTGTTCTTGCGTATAGCCGATGATATGGCTAACTTCGAGCCATTTTTTACCTTACGATACGATGCTAGAAACAAAAGAGGGTTCACCACCATACAAAAATGCACGGCGGCACTTCGGCAACTAGCGTACGGGACTGCGGCGGATTCCTGGGACGAGTATTTAAAAATGTCGGAAAGAACTTCACGAGAGTGTCTATACAAGTTTAGCAAGTGTGTGGTGAAGCTTTACAGCAAGAAATATTTGAGAAAACCAAACTCCAGTGAGGTCCAGCAATTGTATCAGTTTCACCACCAACAACATGGTTTTCCAGGAATGCTCGGAAGCATTGATTGCTACCATTGGCCTTGGAAAAACTGTCCGGTAGCATGGCGCGGAATGTTCAAACGAGGAGATCAAGAATATCCTTCGATAATCTTGGAGGCGGTGTGTTCACAAGATTTATGGGTTTGGCATGCTTTCTTTGGGGTTCCTGGTTCGAACAACGACATTAATGTTATTAACCAGTCGGAGATTTTTGACGATGTCATAAAAGGAACCGGTCCGGATACCAGCTTTACAGTATCGGGTGTGGAGTATAGGCGCGGCTACTATCTTGCTGATGGAATCTATCCATCTTACTCGACGATCGTTAAAAGTATTCACCACCCTCACGATGAAAAAAGAAAGAAATTTGCCAAGTATCAAGAGGCGGCAAGAAAGGACATTGAACGATTATTTGGTGTTCTACAATCAAGATGGCACATCATTGCACACCCGGCACGTATGTTCACCCCAAAAAAAATGCGTTACTGTATGTATGCTTGTGTCCTCTTGCATAACATGATAATCGAAGACGAAGGCGCCGCCATTTGTGTGTATGACGAGAACGCCCCGCCGAGAATACGGTTCCTGTCAACCCACATCAACAAGATTTAAACGAGTTCTCGTTACAAAACGAGTACACACACCGCAATCTTCAAGCGGACTTGGTTGAATATATTTGGAACAACGGGCAAGACTAGATTATTTGTAATTTTTTTTTTTGTCGAGTAGGTTACTTTAATATTTTTAATTATTTGTAATTTTAGTTATGATTTTTTTTAATTAATTTAGAATATTAACTTTTTATGTAATATTTTCTTTTTAATATTAATTTAGAATATTAACTTTTTTATTGTAACATTAATATTTTTCAATTAAAAAAACAAAAAAAAAAGAAAAATGCATTTAAGGATGATGGGCCTCCTCCACACCCCTTGGTCCATCATCTCATGGATGCTCCTACCCCACGCTGACGTGGCAGCTGAGGTGGAGGCAAGGCATGGATGATGGGCCTCCTCCACACCCTATGGTCTTATGTCACTTTTTATTTTTGGTGGAAGCGAATTGAAACATTTTTTTTATTGTTCATTTTGGGTCCACGTAATGCTTTTTTAAGCGACTTAACCGACGAATAAAAGCTTGGCTATCCGGGTAATTGGATTGCAAAAAGTGGCAACACACTCGTGTGATTGCAGACAGCGTTGGTTAGCTCAAATACATTATCTCTAGTTTTCGGTGAAAACCGACCGCCCAAAAGCCCACTACGGCAATACTCAATTGGGATAGGGTTCGAAATTGAGACATGTGGTTTTTGGCCCAAATCTTCAAGTTGGATTGTTGAATAGAGTGTAAAGTCAAGTTAGATTGGTTTGTAAATGAGTAAAGTCAAGTTGAGGTAGATTTATTTGTTAATAGGACGATTTGAGCTCTGCTTGGTTTGTAAACGAGTCAAGTCAAACTGGCTCAAATAATCTGAGCCAAACTGGTTAGGTTTGTAAAGAGATAGATACTTTTTGACCTTTCTCCTACAGAGTTCGACCTAAAAACTACTTGAACAAAGTTCAACACTGATATTGATACTAACATTTTGATTTCTTAATAACTATATTTTAAAGGGAAAATGAATTTTAATACTCCCAACTATCGCCTGTTGGCGGATAATACTCCCAACTATCACTTTGGCCAATAGCACTCCCAACTTTTAACTTATTTTCTTCCATCACTCCCAAACTAACGGAGGTCTAACCTGGTTAGTCTTCGTGGCCAAAATGTAAAAACCAAAACTTATATGTGGCCAAAATGTAAAAACAAAACTTAAGGGGCTTGTAAAAAATTAGTACGATATAAAAGGAGACACTAGATAGTGCACTTTTCCTCCTTTATTTCAATGGTTAGCTAAACATCATTTTCACTCAATCTTCGTCACACATTTCATCCTTTCCATCTACTAATGTTACATGCTCATCAAATTTTCTATAAATGAATGAACTACACAACGATATATAAGAATATATTTAGTGGTTTAGAAAAGGGCACGAACGGATGAAGAGGGTTAACGACTTAAGGTTGACCAGGGTTTTGGTTTCATTTTAAAGCAAGATTAGTTTGGGTCATTTTAATGTTACTTAATAAAAGGGAAAAGTGTAATGTGTTATGGATTATTTACCTTATATTTAGAGATGGAAAGTATAAATCATAGTAACGAAAATAACATTCTTTCACTATTTATGATCAGATCATTAACTTTAAAATCTACAAAATACAAGTTTTTAATGAATATGTTTAAATAAACATAAATATAAACCAATTGAAACCGACCAAAACAAGTCTTGCTGGTTTGAGATCCCAATGATTCATTCACAGTTTGCTTTCCACACTTTGAAACTTGGAACCGACCATGTAAGCCAAACATGTTCTTTAAGCTTCGTTATATATATTTAGGGCCTGTTTGGTAATCTCTTAATCAGTCTCTTAATCATTCAGTTCTGAATCATTCAGCATTCAGACTGTTTGTTTCAGCATCTGAATGGAATGGTTAAGTGCTGAACCATTAAGCTAATAAGGGATGTTGAATGATTCAGCTCTTAATCATTCAGAGCCTCTTAACCATTCATATTAATGATTCAGCACTTAATCAACCAAACAGCTTACATTCCTATTATTTTTCATTTCTGACATATGTAGTTATGTACATGGATCATAATCATAAACATTATTAATTTTATAGTATAATGAAGCAAAAAAATCAATTCAAAATCGTTAAACCACCAACCAACCCAACTAACCGATTTGGTTTGTGGCTTCTCAAAACCCAGTTAGGTCCATAAATACCCTAGATAAGAAGATTCCACTTGATATGATCAATCACTATCAGAGGATTTATTTAGAGGAATTGGATTTAAATACTTCTAACTTTCACATATTGGTTGATAATACTCCGAACTATCACTTTGACCAATAACACTCTCAACTTGCAAGTTTGTTCCATCACTCCCAAACTAACGGAGGTCTAACCTAGTTATCCTACGTGGCAAAAATGGCCTACGTGGCAACCGAGTTTTCAAAACTTATGAGACCTTTTCAATAAACATAAAACTTAAGGGACCTTTTCAAAATAAACACGGGAAATCCCATACTTAGCAAGGCTATTTGTAATGTCTGGGAGGATGGAATGTAAGCACACTTTAAGGAATAAAGTGGTTACTACCAGAGAGACTCTCAGCTCCAAAACAAACACAAATATAACCAAAAATAGTAGAAAGCTACCACATTACAAAAGTGACGAGAGGGTACCAAGTAACATGGAAAAATACAAACAAATATAACTACTCACGAAACCACACATGGAGATAGATATAAGAAGACAATCACAAGCAAGAAGATATATTACATGATTCGAAAAAAAAATACATGAAATTACACGGTTTTACAACCTAAAAGATACAAAGCATATGATCACAAATTCAAAATCCCATAAGGTGTTAGAAATACAGACTTAGCACTAAAATCCATTTTTATTAAATTATATGCAGTCCTAAAAAAGAAGGTTAAGAAGCGTTAATACAAGAAAATGAGTTTTCAAGTCTGCACTAATTTCCTAGAACCAACATTAAGCCCGTTTTATAGTTGTGTATTATGCTTAAAACTGTTTCAACACAACATTTCCAATAGCTTGGGACTTTTAAAACTTTGCAGTCAGGGTGGCGATATATCCAACGCCTAAATCATAGAACTAGAACGAAAAAATGTGGCAGGAAGACGTTAGCTAGTCTTCAAGCTCGATAATCTTAACAACGGAAGCATCTCCGACCTTTTGACATACCACAACTCGATCATGTGACTTGATCACTCCAGAGGTCTTCCCGTGGTCTAGTGCAACTTTTAGGACCGACTCATTTGTTGCACTTGTAGATTCAGCCTGAAGACATGTTTTATCACGCACACATCTTTTATTAATAATCAAATAAAATAAGAGTTTCCTCATTAGCTGCATCAGACCAAGACTACAGCTTTCCTTCTAAAATAACGAGAGCGTTTTTGAACTCAGGCTAAAGTTCGATATGCATCGAGGTCCGATTTTCTTTTATCCTTTCGTTGAGTACATATAAACAGTAATTCTTTTTATAAAATGGAACCAAAGCATAACGTAGAATTTGAGGCAACAGCTTGAGAATTAGATTAAATAGGTTTTAAACATAGAACAAAAAAGAGAATACGGTAAGAACTTACAGGATGTCGAGGATCAGCAAGCATGGGGAAAAGCCCTCTGACGATAAGTGATTGCCTTGCCTGCTCATTTATTTATACAATAAATAAAACGTTAAGAGAGCAAATGATGGTATAGCAATGAACATCGGGATGATACTAGGAAATATGGTCCGAAGAATCTAGATAGTAGTTCCATGAACAATCCTTTGCGGGATTGGATTTTTTCTTTTTGGAAATGCCATAAAGCATGAACCAAGATCCATGAGACGAAAACGAAAGATTATTCTAGTCTAGTTTAGGAAGTTTTGCTGCAGTCGATTCTTCTATCATTGGATTTTCAGTTTTGAAGTTATGAAAAAAATATTAAAAAAATCATTTTGTTCAGAAGAAGTGTGGCATCAAGTAACCTAACTTTAATAGAAAAACAATTAATATGGAAAAAAACCGCCTCTGCAGCTTTGCAATCCTATCATTTCAGGTCATTTTATGTGTGCAATTATCAGTAGGGTCTATCAATTATCTTTATCAGATGCAAGTTGGACAACTTTCGGCTCATTTGAACGATTCCTTATAGCTAATTTGTCAGATTTTACCCAATGCACCAATAGATATTAATCATAACCTGAACCGACCCATTCGTACAAATACTTCCCTCCACAACCCTTGCAAAGCCAAGGTGTTGAATAGGGGCATTCTCAAAGGCATAGCAGGAACCAAGTGTTGCTCATAGATAACTGTTGTGCCTTGCAAGTTGCAAATGATCCAACAAGAATCACTCACCCGAAATACACAATATCCTCTTCAACAACCCAGCCCCCCTCAGGGGGCGAGGGCGGTTGTTTCCTATTGTGCAATGCGTTAGAAAAAAAAAACACTCAGGTTTATGGGAAGTGGACTGTTTTAGATATAATAAATTGTACCTCAAATGCGCCGCTGAAACTCCAACGCAACTGATTAGTCTTTAGCCTCGGAATCACAACTGATATGACTGGCATTGTTGGCCTATACTTTGCAATTAATCTGCATTTATTAAAAAAATATTATTCAAAGATTTGGTCTTATGAACAGGCAAATCTTTCCATTTAAGCCATGTAAAACAAAGCTTGAAACACACACGGAAAAAAGAAACTGGCTATATATATAATATATTTATGTATGTATACCTTGCAGCCCTTCCAGAAGATGTGAAGCAAATAATAACAGAGGCCTTACCTTAATAGCTGCACGTACCTAGTATATATGAAATACATTGAGTCATTGATCATACCACTTCAGTTTCAAAACTAATTAACTATATGAGCAATTTATTGTAAAAGTACAAAACTAATTAACTATATGAGCAATTTATTGTAAAATACCGCAGATGAAGCAATTGATTCTAAGTGAGTCATTGGTTCCCCAACATATTTCACAGTCTTCTTGAAGTACATATCTTGATTAAAAACCTTCTCCGCCTGCAAGTATTATTCAAACACTGATCTACTGCCTATAAGAAAATTGTGATTCCTCATTCAAGTACGATAAGAAACTGTAAGCACTACCAGAAAAAAGAACATTGCTTATAACTAGAATGGCAAGATGGGCGGGTCATGACAGTTTGGTTGTGTCAAAAGTCATTATTGTGATATATATTTGTATTATTTAGATATATCTAGTGCATTGTTTAGGTAAATCTACTCCTAAAATAGAGTTAGGGTTCATTGCAATTTCCCTATATAAAGGGTTCTCTTTCATGGTATCAGACTCTCTGAGTACCTTTTTTTCCCTTTTCCGATCCTGTGGAGTAGCGCACCTTTGCGCGTCTCCTGTGAAGTATCAAAGTAGCACACCTTTGCTAATAGAGCATCTCATGTACCTTGCAAATAGCTCATCTCCTGCAGAGCACCTTTGCTAATAGCTCATCTCCTCCTGTGAAGTATCAAAAGTAGCGAACTAATAGCTCATCTCCTAAGAGCATCTTCCCTCACTATTAATTTTCCAGTCTATTACCTTCTTTTATCATCATGAGAAAGGACACTGTTCCAGAATCCTCAACCACATCAACAAAACCCAACAACCTTCACCCTGCATACTCTGTCATCAATATCCAAACCAAAATCCGCACCCTAGACAGTTCCAAGGTCACTTACTCCTCTTGGATCAAACTGTTTCACCTTCATGTGGTTGCCTACAAAGTTGCAAACCACACCGATGGTACACCTGCCCCAGCCATCACAGCGGCAGAGTATGATTCCGGGAAAGAGCTTGATGCTCGTCTTACAACGGATCTATAGCACAGAATCAGATGATCTCCTTGTTCGCATCCTCGACACCAATACTACTGCTCATGCTGCTTGGGTCAAACTGGAAAAAAGATTCCCTCAGCAATAAAAAGGCCCAGGCAGCGGCGTAAGAGACTGAACTTTGCAACCTAACCCTGACAGCTTGTGCTTCCTTGGATGATTACTGTCAGCAACTAAGGGGGCTTGCAAATCAACTTGCTGATGTAGACCACCCGGTCTCTGAATCGCGCCAGGACTTCTACTGGTTCGCGGTTTGCCTACGGACTACAACACCACTGCTTCTTTATCAACAAGCATGACGCTGACTGGGATCTAGCCCTAAGTTTACTTCAGGATCACGCCAAGGTTCGAGCTCCACAGTCCTTGTAGCTCCACCGCAACAAGTCAACAACCAACAACCTTCATCTAACAATAATACTGACCCTGTTCGTTTCATAACCAGGGACGGGGACACGGTCGCGGCAGAACCATGGTGGTCGCGGCCATGAAGGAGGCCGAGGATATTATCCCAGCAGCAACCCAAGCAATTTTTTTCCGAATTGGGCTTAGTGGACTACTCCTCCTCCATGCCCATACCCCACTCAAAACAATTGGCGGTCCAACAATGGTTTCTCTCAGCCACCTGCCCAACAACAACAGGCTCACTATGCTGGCTTCTTTGGCCCCACGGCCCAGGCACAATTCCCTCAGCAGCAGTACGGAAACAATTTGGATATGGTGCTTTGAGCCCTTCTGACTTGAGTGCAGCCTTTGCTAATATGCAGGTTAATCAACCTAATTCCTTGTGGACACAGGAAATCATGGATACAACATCATGGACACAGGAGCAGGCTCACACGTCACACGAGACCAAGGTAAAATCATAATTCCTAACTCATCTTCTGTATGCAATACAATTTTAGTAGGTATGGCACTGGTTTACCAATTCAAGGATCTGGCACTGGTTTTCATTCCTTACCCAACCGTACTTACATTTTACAAAACATCCTTTACAACCCTCAAATCATTAAAAATCTAATTTCTGTAAGATGTTTCCCTCGTGATAATAATGTATCTGTAGAGTTTGACCCTTTTATAAAGGGTTCTCTTTATCAATAAACTTCATCACGAATTATATAGTAAAGCCTATTTCAGAAAGGGGTTTATGTTAAATTGTGTCACTTTTTAGTACGAGTCGTCAAGTTGGGTTGCCCCACAACAAACACTTTTACCCATAATCTATAGATTATTAATGTTTTAACTATAATTGCTACACTAATAATCTATATCTTTGAAAACGATTTACGAGGTTGTATGCTTTAAAACTTGCTTTGGGTCTTCAACCTATTTGACCAATTGAAATTTGAACTAAACCCAAATCAAACCATTTATACTTAAATAAATTAGGATCAAGCATACTGACAGACAAAACAACTAAAAGTCAGAAGTCACTGAAATCTATAAAATCTGATATTGTTTGCTTGCTTGTTTATTTGTTTGGTATGTGAGATAATGTGCAACAAGTTAACAGATGATAGAAGATGGCATGGCAAGGAAAACTAGTTGTAATATCAGTATTAAAGACGAATATAAAAACATAGAAAACAAACTCTATCATCTACCAATTACAGTTTTAACTCTGTGAAATTCAAACCATAAATAGTGAGATATATTACCTCAGCACAAATTTTACCAACAATTGATATCGTTTCAACAGGGTATAACCCACGGAGGGTCTCAGCACCAAGAAGAATTGCATCACTTCCTACAAATTTCATAGGATGGAATATTAAGAAGGCTGATTTTACACAGCCTGTGAACTATAGATTAAAGAAGGTAGCAATTTCAATGCATTTAACTATTAACTGGTTGAACTGGATATGGCCCGTATGGATCATCTACAACGGGTTTAAGGTAAAAATCAATAAAAAAATGCTCAGATGGGTCTAAAGTTATCTAAATTTTAATGTGCAATCAAATGCATAAAACCACAAAACCGGCTTAATGTCAGTCCTGCCCAGCCCGACGTTCTTCTGATCCATTAACTGTTAAAAACGTATGTGTGTCAACCCTGCACAGCCCAACGTTTTGACCCATTCTCCACTCCGCCAGACTTGTCCATTTTGCCATCCGTATTCCTGATCATAAATAAAAGTAACAGACTAGCTGTGTTTGTTTTCCTCAAAAAGTGATTTTGGCTTCTGCTTAGACGAGCAAACTTTCAAAAGACTGTTTTGCGTTAAAAAGGCGTAAGTGATCGGGCAAACATATTTTCCTCCATTTACAAAGGTAACGGGCTAATTACATTATTAAAAGAAAAAAAAACATTCAAACCCTAAAACCATTGCTTCTTTCAGCCATCATCCAACCCAAAAACCACCATCAACCCAGCCCTAGAACCATCATCGACCCAGGCCAAGCACCGCCCCTCTGCTCCACTGTCTCCGGCATTCAAAACGCTATTGCTGACCACTCGCCATTGACAGGTACAAATCTTTTCCTTTTTTTCTTATTGTGAAATATGTATATGAATTTGTATTTGATATTTTTGTTAAAATCATATGAATTTAGGTGCTTGTTTATGGAATTTAGAAGTCTTTTTGGTACAAAAAACAAACATTCTTATTTGTTCTCACAGTTGGAACAAGCAGCTCACCATCCAATACAGCGTTAGCAACATCAGTAGCTTCTGCACGAGTCGGCCTTAAATTGTCAGTCATGCTATCCACAACACGTGTAACAACAGCTGGTTTACCAGCCATGTTACACTTGTAAAGAGCAGCTTTCTGGAATAAAAAACACCTGCAAAAAATTATCGTCAGTCAAGTAAAGACCGAACATTAACACAAACAGAAAGATACTTGTGACTTAAATCAAGAATACCCTTAAACTTCATTTTTTTCAAAGATAAAGAAGTCCCCACATAGATATTATGCTTCACCACATAGATATATAATATCAAGGTTCAAGGATAATGATGGTCACTCAAAAGTGTACCACAGTCAACCTTTTAATCTAGAAATTCAAACACGGTTTTTTCATAAAAGTGCTCACATGATTAACAAAATAAGAAAATGGTTCTTTATCTGCATTTAAGAAAAAGGTAACTCTGTAAATGCAAAATTCATCTAATGTCATATTTTAAAAACTGATTTCTTAGGACAACTTTGTAAAGCAATTTTTATTGCTTCTTGCAAAGAAAAAGAAAAAAGGAGTGAATGAATAAGCAGTCAAAGACAATAGTTAAAATATTTCAATCAATTGCAGTTTGGAAGCAATCTAGTAAGATCATTTGCACCAAAGTATACTGCGGCCTTCAACCTACTAATTATGTAGCAAAGAATTTCATACATAATTGATACGTATCCACTTATACTTTTTAGGAATTAGTTACTAAATGCTTCTTGTTTGAAATACAACCCATTTTCTTACACAGCCAGTTATTTAAAATGCGCTTTAACAAAGGTCCCCTGACTTCTTTTATCTTTTCACAAACTTAACTGACTCGTCCACTAAGTTTCAATGATGTTAAATTTCATGATAAACAATCATATCTTGCATAATGCATTATTATTAGTTTCATTTAATCCTGTTCACCAAAATTCCTCAAATAACAATCTAGTATGTTTGATAATTTAAACCAAAACTATATTCTCTATGGGATGATCTTGGGCTTAGAAAAGCTGTATTGACTGTTCATTACTATAGCAAGTAGCCCCAGGAACATGATTGTTTAGATTGAATGAAGAAAACCTGAGCTCTTTATCCGCTTAGAATATTATAGCATTCCATAATAACCTCGCCTGACTAGTATATAATGGAAGCACTACGTAAGGTTGTGGTATTATAAAGCAATGAAAACTATGGCGCACTAAGCTATGATATACTCCCTCCATCCCAAAACTTAACCAGTGTTAAACTAAATATCAAAGAGTAATGTTATGTCCTCCTTAAAAACTTTCTAATGGATGCTTGGGCAATATTACATGGGTGTATGGATTTTTGCCAAGGGTCCACTAGGAAGACTTATAGGAGGATAGGGTGTATCTCATTATCCAAAAGAAACTAAATGCCACATAATAAGTTAAAAACAAAAAATGAGAAGGCCGTGAAACTAAAGTCAGAAAAATCTTGTAATGATTGTTAAAGAGAAAATGAGCAAATAGGAGATGACCGACAGTAAAAAAGCATAAGTCACGTTTGTGAGCAACCAAAAAAAAATATTTTTAAAATGGCATACAGCGTTGAGTACTTAAAAAATCGACTAGACTAGCCAAAATAACATATTCAATTATATCTTCTCCTAGATAGACTTTATACCCATAACTGGTTTATGGAAAATAATTAGGCTAAATTTAGAAGAGCTCACTTTCTCTGGTGGAAGATCAATGCCAAGATTTCCACGGGAAAGGATAATTCCGTCTGCCTCTTGCAGGATCTCATCAAAGTGAGTCAAACCCTGTAAAAAATGAAGAAACCAGCGATAAAATCCAACATAAAGTACAACTTGCAGTCAAGATACGGAATGATTTAAGGACCATGTAAAGCAAAGACAATTACCTCAACGTTTTCAATTTTTGCGAATATTTGGGTTTGACTAAGGTCACCAAGCTTAGAAAGAAATTCACGTGCCTGCATTTGCATAATAAGAACTTAGAAGCGATGATGTGACATTAATGCACAGGTTACAACTTTTAAGTAGATAAGGATAAAGGGAAAAGCACAGTATACAAGCATCGGCAAAATAAAGACATCAATAAGAAGTAAATCATGCTTACCTCGCGAACGTCTTCTGCATGGCGTGTGTATGATAATGAAAGAAAGTCATTTTGTTTCTAACTCCCCATGTGCTGATGTTCTGAAATTGAGAAACATATTAAAAAAATGGTTCCAATGTACTTTACGGGTCCTGGATATGGAGAACGCACAAACAATCTACATACATATAAAACTACATATCCGATAAAAAATGTAAAAAATATAGATATCCAACCGCATGTGACAAGGCAACTATCATATAAAAGCGGAAACATTATTGCACTTGGGCACTTGTCTTTAATTACATCACATCACTTTAAGTCTTGAAAGAAAGCTTTGAAAAGCAAAATGTTGTTTTTATTGTTCAAAGAGCTTCAAAAGTATTAAGTCTTTGCAACTTGATAAGTGAGATTTTTTCTTGAACAAAATATATGACTGATAGCAAATTCCCTATTACTTCAGGCTTCCGCGACAGATTAGCCTCAAACTTTTTTATAAATTTTTGAGACAAATTCATCAGAGCACAAACTTATTATAACCTGAACCCTAAACTTAAGAATAGGCTCACCTCTTTATCCTTATCTGTCAAAGTAGGCAGATCAATATGAACTTGAGATGCGTGCAAAGTGAACAATGCCCCAGCCAGAGTTGCAGAATTCTTTATCATGCAAACAACATCAGCCCCTTCAACTTATCAACCTGAAAGCACATACATAAATAAACCATACTAATTTGTATTTCTTGGTTCAAAGTGAATCAGATGAAAGCTTTTTTCAACTAAAAATTCAAACATGTAACGCTGCATCTTCAACGGCCACAACTAGGTTTCTAGCTGGTTTCCAACATTCGATATTAACAAATGACTAAATGAGTTACAACAAACAGCATACAGTGTTCAGCACACAGAACTATTTTCCTCATACCTCAAGCCAAACGGAGGTTGTTTCACTTCCTGTGAACAAGTATTGACCAACAAAAATGGTGTCGCCTTTTTTCACAGCCTGAAAGATCACATAAACATTCTCATAAGTACATAGGAACCCACAAGAGTCAAAATAACCTCTCAAAAATATGTCATGCTAAGCACACAAAACTTACATCTTAAACAAATTATAATGGAATGAAGTACCTGCTTTGGTATTATTAACTTGAATGAAAAAGTGTGGTATTTTTGTTAACACTTAATTGTCAAGATTCAATATAATACTTCCAAACATGAAGAGTGATACAAACCCAATTAATTAACCCAGGCCCGTGATACGAACCCAGCTCCCATGGAGCAGATCGGCATTATCTTTGGATATGGGTTTGACCCAGTCAACCCTAATCTTGAATATGGGGATGTAAAGGACGACTGGTATTGAAAAGTTGGAGGAAATTGAATGGTTGGAGGGTAGTAATTGCTTCATCAAGTTTACTTTTAAATACTTGATTATTGTTTTTTGTTTCCTTGTCTTGTTAATTTGAGTATTGGTACTTTGTATTTTGGAGACTTGCCCTCTCGAATCGGGCCAACTATCTATCTATTTATTTTCTGTTCCATTTGAATTCCCAAGTTCCTATCAAAGAGTTTCTCATATTTACATTACTACCTATCTGAAATCAGTCCACATTGTGAAGTTACATACATTACTATGGCATAATGAGAAGGCTGCAGTGTCTGACCTTAGCTAGCCAGCAAAGTTGATTGGCAGTATTTGAGAAGAAGCTTCTTGCCCTTCATCAGGGGTCAGAATGACAACATCATCTTGTTGAAGGGAAATGGCTTTCTCACTTTTATTGACAACCTGCATCTCAGCACCAACTGTATCGAGCATCACCTAGATATAACAAACACGTAATAGAAATCTTAATTAATATGGCTAAGTTGGCAGTTGACACATTCCAGTTTGCTTCAGTAAGAAAGAAATATGATCATAAACTGTTCGAAAAAAAAAAACTATAAACTAGTGGAAACTTTTAACTCTTCAAGCACCAAATGCAGCAAGCAACCAAATTTAGGATAGGTTTCTACATTACATCTTTAGACCTATGTTTGTGCTATAGAAGTGGATTATACGTATTAGCTACTGACGCAATAATATTTAGTGTGCTTCTAATATCTTATAGATAAAACCGTTAATTTGGTGAACTATCCATGAAACCAAACGACCTTGCTTCTCATGAGGTACAAAGTACGGTAACTCAATATCTCATAGACAGCATAATTTGTCTGTCACATTCCCCTTCCAGGTTTACAATCAACTTACTTTGCCATATATTTTTTAAATCAGAAAAATTCAATTTTCATTAACAATTGATAAATATTCTGATCAATACTAAGTTACGAACGGAGTACAAAGGAAGGAAAGAAAGAAAAATCATACTGCACAGAGCTTCTTAGTACTCTTCACCGCAGCCCTCAAATTCTCCAAAGTCTCTTGATGATACCCACAGTCTCCCCATGAAAAATCAAATCTAGCAATGCCACATCCAAAACAATCAAATAACAAAAAAAAAAAATTAAATAAATAAAAAAGTCAGCATCTGTATCTGTCAACAAAACACCTAATCAATAGAATCACACCATGACTTTGTGTGTCTACGCATCATTCACAATTTCACATTACTTATCTGCCTTCAACACTGACATGAATTCCAAGTTTTTTACAGAAATCACTACGTCTAGCTTCATAGCAACTAGTAAATATAGAAATTAACAAACAAAACAAAACTCAGCATCTATGACTATGAACAATTCAACAAAACACCTAATTAACAGGATCACACCATGACTTTGCATCAAACAACTCAATATCTGCCATAAAAAAACACACGAATTCTAAGATATTTACAAAAATATAGCCAGTCACTACATCTAGCTTCATAGCAAGTAGTAAATATGAAAAATTAACAACAAAACAATACTTGGTATCTATGACTATCAATAAAACACCTAATTAACAGGATGACACCGTGAGTATGTGCATCAAACAAATTACTTATCTGCCTACAAAATTGACATAAATTCCAATATTAAAAAAAAAACACACACACAAACCCGTCACTACATCTAGCTAGCTTCGTAGCAAGTAGTAGATATAAAAAATTAACAGTCAAATCAATACAAAACTCAGCATCCATACAACAAACATCTAATCCATTACGTGTATCATTCAAATTACTTATCTGCCATTCATACTTGACATGAATTCTAATATCTTTTACAAAAATATAACAATCGCCACATCCAACTTTACAAC
>JAUTDX010006866.1:0-21414 GCA_030844895.1 Ambrosia x helenae | reverse complement strand
CCAGCAACATTAGACATTGGATCTCTTCACAAACTAATAACATTTATCAGTCATTAAACACTACTTTTATGAAAGTTCTCAGAGAACCAACATTATTTAAATTCAATACTTTAAAAATAGTACCACATGTTATGAGACATAGAACAACTTTACCTAGGTAGGGAGGAGAAGAGGGAAAGTGTTGTTTATTTTGCATCTTTGTTTCCTTATCAAACTATCGGGTGGGTTTGAATTACAAAAAAACGAAAATAAAAAACGGACACGCCTGCAGGATTTAAACCGAGCACCTCCGTGAGATAAATGATGGCTTTCAACCACTGGAGCACTTTGTATCTTTACTGTGTGAGTTCCTTAAATATTTACTTATGGGTTCCTTTCCCGTTATTTTATATATATTAATACTAAATAATTTCTAAACTGAGTGGGTTTATGGGAACTATAAATCCGTCCCTTGCATGTATATTTATTTAGTTGTTTAATTTAATTATTATTGAAAGCTTGTTACATTTGGAATTGGATTTTCTATTTACTTTAATAACATTGAAAAAGGTAAAATTTTATAGCTTTGACAAAAAATGGACAATCATGAAGGTTAAGAACTAGGCGGTATGGGGCCGGTCAAGGCACGGCATGGCATGGCCGTCTTGGCCCGGCGTACACCGCCCCCAACGGTTGTGGAACGGCCCAAACGGTCCCTTCTGGGACGAAATGGACGGAGCAAGATGATAGGTTGGTTTGGAATTTGTGGGGCCATGCATTTAATTTTTTCAACGTTAGTTTTTTTAAGTTAACCTTTTTTCAACTATAAAATCTCACTTTACCTTCTCATTTTTACCAAACATCCTCTTCTATTCTTCTTTATACTCTATTTTTTTATAAAATCCAACAACAAAACATAAACCCCCATCTCATCAAATGGTGACTTGGACTAACGACAACGAGATCAAGTTCGTGACGGTGTACATCAATACCAAGGGATGACGGACTTAGAAGTTAATTCGGGTTCTTTTTGGAACAACGTTTCGGCGGAATACAACCGTTTAACCGGAACAAATACCCGCTCCGCGGATTTACGCGTTAGTAAGTGGCGGTGTACAAATAAGGTGTACGCGATGGAACAATTTGTTTCAAGCCACAATGGAGGCGAACCCTCGTCTTACCGAACGAGCGGCAATCCAACTCACACAATAAGACTATCGGGCTGCTTACGGGGGCGAATTGGCCGTCACCCATCTCCTCACATGGAAATTGTTGCGTTTTTTTTCGTATCGATTGGTAGATGGTTTTAAGCTTTCGGTTGTTTTAAAATGTTGTAGACTTCGGCTTTTTTATGTTTCGGTTTGTTTGTTTTTTATGTGTTTTGGGTTTTTTTTAGGTTTCGTTGTGTAATTTTTTTTTATGTTATGTGACTATTTATTTTATTTACTTCAATCATTTACTTATTAAAAAATTAGAAAATAATAAATATTTGTGATCAATAGGAGTGGAGGACTACCCCTATACCCATGGGTAGTCCTCAAAATGTCTAAAAGCATGTGGGACCCACTTTTTGATAACGTGACGGTAAGGCTTCCTAAGCCTTGCCTCCACCACCGCACCTAGTCTAATAAGCAAATAAATTTTTAGGGACAAAATCCAATATTTTTGAGAAAAAAAGGATTATCTTATTATCATGAGAAAAGTTATTAACTAATTACAAATCCAAAGTGTCATATTTAAATACAACTTTTAAACAAATTTGATTTCCTCTTTTTTTATAACTTGATTTTTTTGATCCAATCTATCCTATCATCATATCCTTTACTAATACTTTAAAGATGTCTATTTAATTTAGGGCGTTCATTGTGTTCATAATCATGATTATTTATATAACAATATTGTCGGCTATATAATGCAACGATATCTTAAAAGATTTTAATATATGGAGTTTTAATCAAGGCTGTTAAGTTCAGTTACATCATTAGCCATAATTAAGTAGGTCGTATATCAGTATACTTGTTGGTACAAGAGTTTTCAGGAGCATGGTTCTGCACCATCCATTTTTAGGTCATCTCATTTCTATATAATTATAGATAGCTTCAATCAAGGCAATAAAGATAAGAAATGGGTCGCCTTTGGAGGTCCCAAGTTTGAATTCGTGCCAACACGTGTTTTCGTCCCACCGTATGTTACGCCAGAAAGTCTCGGCTCTTGTGGCGGCGCAAAATCTGTCAAGTGACAGTTGGTGGTATGGTTTCCCGTGAGAACACGAAGAGGTTTTGTAAGTCGGTATTATGCTCCTCCTTGGAGAAACCCAGCAGGTTCCGATCCGAGGCCGGCCTTACAGCGATGCCTGCGGCAACTCAGTCCTAGCCAGCCACTAAGTGATATCTTTACAGTCACTGTTAAAAAAAATTAAATGTCTTAAAGCAGTAGACATAAATTTTAAAATAAAATATTATCTTTAATATTACTTTAAAATGGTAACGCATCAAGTTAACCTCATCCAACATATTGGCTTCCGACATCTTGCCTGAGAACAAATCAGAGGCACGGAAGCTTCAACACAAGGCTCTTCACTATCAGCTGACTAATGGAATACTTTACCGTCGATCTTACCTCTGGCCACTACTCCGTCGCGTTGACTCCGCAGATGCATCCTTTCTTATTAGAGATATTCACGAAGGCATCTGTGGCTTGCACGCGGGGCCTCGAATGGTAGTCGCTAAGCTGATGAACGCAGTGTACTACTGGCTAGGCATGCACGTGGACACAGTGGCCGAGCATTGCAAGTGCGACTCTTGCCAGCATCATGCGCCAAACACCCCACGCCCCAAAAATGACCTGGTCTCGTAACCGCGGCATGGCCATTTCAAAAATGGGCAATTGACATTGTTGGGCCATTCCCCACAGCGCCATGAAACGTCAAGTTATGAACATTACCAAAGGTTACTTCACCAAATGGGTCGAGGCCAAGCCCTTAGCAAAAATTAACGGGGCCCACGTAAAGCGATTCATTTAGGAGTTCATCATTTGCAGATTCGGTCGGTCCCGTTCAAAGTTGTGAGCGACAATGGCACGCAGTTTACGAACCAGCATTTGCAAGAATGGCTAACGCAACTCGGTGTTCAGCAAATCTTCACATCCGTTGCACACCCACAAGGCAACGGTCAAGTCGAAAGAGCAAATCGAAGCATTGTAAAAGGCATCAAAGCGGGACTCAGAACAAAATGTACGGGTTGGGTTGTCCCGCATGTTCTATGGGCGCATCACATCCTAACCAAGACAAGCAACGGTGAAATTTCGTTCAGCCTCACGTACGGTTCCGAGGCAGTCATACTCATCGAAATCGGTTATCCTTCTGGAAGGATATTCATGGAAAACAAAGGAACTAACGACACAGAGATTCGGTTGAACCTTGATTTGCTTGACGAACGGCGCGAACTCGCCGCAATCAAAGAATCAAAATACAAGAAATAGTTGGGAGCGCTACTATAATCAACGCGTTAAGTTGTGCAAATTCAATGTTGGAGATCACGTCTTCCGCAACAACGAAGCTTCCAACGCAGAACAACAAGGCAAATTGGCTCCTAACTGGGAAGGACCATACGAAATACAAAATATCCTCGGGAAAGGTGCCTACGCACTAGAAAAGTTAGACAGCACAACTATTCTGCGATCTTGGAATGCGACACAACTACGCACTTGTTTTATGTAGCATACTTGTAATTCTGCCTAACCACGCCCATGTACTTATTAATTAATGAAAAGTTATCTTCTTTACATTTGTTATCTTACTTATCGTTTACACAACAGTCTTCAAGGCGCATGGTCTTCTAGAAACCCAGCGCCGAACTGTGAGGTCGCACGATAATTCACATGTTCCACTTAATGCTGGGGGACTACCCAGCTCAACAAGTTAATGCAATGCTACGCAATTAAAATAATGTAAAGAAATATAAACAAAAGTTTTCAATGATAGCAGGCACTAAAGGCCCGGAAGATACAAGCACAAAAAGGACAAAAAAAAGGCAAGTTTTTAGTCTACTTGGAGCCATCATAATCAACTTGCTGCCCCTCTTCATCGTGGGTCACTCTGGATGTACCCATACTGGCTGCCACATCAGCAGCGACCTTACGCTCCGCTTCTAGTCGTTGCGCCTCCTCTGCCTCTTCTACTTCGGCCGCTTGGCCACCTCCGCACCCAAACGGTCGGATTCTTCGATAAAGTAACGGAAGGCAGCAGTCGGGTCCTCATATTTAGTACACTCCTCCACCACCTTCAAAATGGGAAATTCAACTTGCTCGAATAGAGCAACTTGCGCTTAATACTCATCTTCGCGGGGTTGCCCTTAATGCTCACCCTCGCTGATGATCCCCCAATTTAGTGCGTGGTGGAACCCAGTATTGAAACCCGTCTGCTTCTCTAGCAGCGCGGGCAACAACAATTATCGCAGCGACTTGATCACCAAGCTTCGACTCATTCCAAAAACACTTGAATAACTACAAAAATAAGCAAGTGTCAGAAAAATTCAAACAAAGCAAACACGACAAAGAAAAATATGAAGAACAACTTATCCCGGAGATACCATCGGTCATCATCCACCTGACCGACTTCTGCGCCTTTTCTTGGGCAGTGTGAGCCTAATCGAGCAACGCTTTTGAGTTCTCGGCCTCCATGGGAACAGTAGCGCGAGCTTCTTTTGCGGAAGCTTTCTTCGCCCGAAGTTGCTCCTTTTCTTTCTCCCATATGATCTTCTCAACTTCTAGAATCGAGAAGCGCGATGTCACATCCATGAGCTCCTTGTCTTTATTTTGGAGCTTAGAACGCGCATCAGATACCTTAGATTCGCGCTCCTCTAAAGCCTTGACGTGACCCTCAGCAGCAGCGCGATGTTGGGAGACTTCATTCTCTAACAATTGGTTATTCTCCCGGGCTTTTATCATATCAACATTGATGCGAGTGCAAGACTTAGTCCACCTTTTTTGAGCCACTGTGCGCTCCGCTTCTAGCTCCTTAACCTTTCCCTCCGCAGCATGAGCACGGCCCTGGTACCAATCGACCTCAGATTTTAGTTTTTTCTCAGTCTCCCTGAACTGTTCTTCCCTCTGCGCAACAACCACCTGTGACCTCTTCAAATCTTCACTTTGACGCTGAATCTCAACGTCATGGCGCTTTTGCGAGTTCAACGCAACAACTTGCAAAGCTACGTTGACACAGAGGTCGGAGACAAGGTTAGACCTCAGCAGCCCGTCCTGGTATTCCTGCTCCTTGGGAGGGACAACAGTGTCCACGAAACTCCTCCGCCAAAAGAGGGTTCGTGAAACGGTTATTCTCCCGCAAACTCCAGTGAGGCTCGAAGTTTTGTCAGGCTTGGAGTAGGGAGAAGACTGCACATCGGTTGTCTTCACCACCGAACCTTCCTTCGGAGGAAGGTCTTCAACAAATTTAGGCCCCACGGCCTCCTTCTCAACGTGACCAGACGACACCTCGCCCGTCTAGCCCTCAACAGTCTTACCATCCCTAGCGCCTCCCGCTGGGTGATTTCAATAATAGGCTTTTTACCCGCCGCCTTTTGAGTGGAGGCGGTTGCCTTGGCCATCTCGACAACTTCTCTCTCAGCAGCTTCCTTCTCAGCCCGTAGTCTGTCCGCCTCAGCCTTGGCCTCCTCCTCCTTTTTCAGGCGCTCCTCTTCTCTTTTCTCCTTCTCCCCGTGCGCAAGTTAATCAGCCATGTGCTTGCGGGTGACTTCCTCCTCAGAAGGAGTAAGAGAAGAGAAGGAGAAGTAGGGGTGATCTTGAGCCCAGAAACTGCAAAAAAGAAAAGTAGTAAGTGCAAATAAAAGCTGTGCAGAAGATAAGATATCCGAAAAACACAACACATAATACATGGCATCTTCTTCATAGTCTTATGAAGAATAGGCTCATGGCGCGGAGGAGGCGTAATGTTGAGTCTCCCCACCACCACCCTCCGCAGGTCGTCTTTCCTTGATAACCTTTTCAATGCTAGGGGTGGGGCCAGACTTTTGAGTCTCCCCACCACCACCCTCCGCAGTCTTAACCCCTTGACCAGGAATACGAACCTGGGTAGCAGACAACTACGCAAGGCTTTGCGCAACCAATTCATCGTTGACCCCACCTTGGTTAGTAGCTTTCTTCAGCTTCTTCCTCTTCTTCTGGTGTTCTGGGGCAGGCTCAGGTTTAGTTTCGTCCGGAGTGGAAGAAGAAGTCTCTTTCCGCTTCTAGCCAAATAGTGGCCCACTTCCACCTGTACTCAAAGGCGCGGATTCAAACACCTCCACATGGTCAAATTTGGAACTATAAGTGTGACTCAGGGGCGTTATTTTCCAACACCCATGAGAACCCGGGATCCTAGAAGGTCGGTTAGGATGAACCAACTCCTCCGAAGACCCGGTAGATTCTTCTTTAGAAATGACCATATATGGGATCTCTCCCGGTACGGCAGAAGGTAAAGGTTCATGGTTAAAAGGAGTCTCACCCGTAGCGCTGAAGTGCGAGGGCCGCATCCTCCAGATTGGGCATAGAACCTGCCACCATCTCCTCCACCCGCGAAGGCCTATCAACAGGTGGGGCCCTCCACATCACACGCGCCTTATCGCACATCAGAGACGCCTCCAACTTGGCAATGCCTACAAAAGCACAAAAAGACTTAGCAAAACTCAGAAAATAATTAGACTTACTCAATGCGAGTGTGCACATCAAAGGGATAGGCGTTGGCAGTCAACTCAATGAACCACTCCTGCTCCTTGTAACCCTCCTTCACCGGGTGGTTAGGTACCTTTTGGCGCTCCCAAGCACTTTCCAGGGCATCGCCACTAGAATCACCCCGCGCTTGATGTAGAAAATTTTCTCTTTTCCAGCCATAAAGATATTTTGGTGCGTCATTTCCCATCGGTTGCAGCTTCGACCGGAGTGCAAAATTAAACCATGACTCCGACGGCACCAAAACGTAAAATACATTGAACCTTTAAAAGGTTGGCTCAGTATCCATCGCTCGGTAGCAGGCTTCAAAGCGTACGAACCTCAACATACCAAACCTACTCAACTGGGTTATGTGGATACCATACGCCACCAAGGTATCAATTCGGAACCTAGTGGCTGGAAACCGAAACCCACATAGCAAAAAGTGGGCTTGGTACAGTGTTATCTTCCCTAGAGGGTTCGTCAACGCCGTCCTCCCAGAAAACGACAGCTCAGCCTCCCATGTAGGGTCAAACTCCATATTTCTACAAAAGTCCCCGAATCCCTTCTTCGCCCACTTTATAGAGGTGGTACCGATGAGTTTAGGAGGAGGTTTAGTTTTTTCGGCTATATCCGTGGGTGTAGAAAAACTCTGGGACATAGATCCGTAACAAGATGTTGTTCAGGTTCGTCGAAAAGGATGAAGATCACCGGAAAAGATGAACATTTCCGGAAGATAAGAGAGAAAGTAGAGAGAAAGTGGGAAGAATTCTTGAAAAGTTTTGAAATTGTGAAGAGAGAGGAGAGGGAAACCCTCTATTTATACCCATCACAATCAATGTAATGGTAAAAAAGCAGGAAAACGTGTATGACGGTTCAGACTGCGGACCATTGGTGGCCGCCACACACCTAACACATAGAGACAATTTCGTCTGCAGTTGTAACCTATTATCTGTCATTATGACAGACATCCCCTCTATCAACAGAGACACATGACACGCCCCCTAGGTTTCTACAAGCAACTCCTCGAAGACACACAAAAATTAATGCAACTTTTTCAAATTCTGGCGCATTCACATTCAATCATTTCCAGAAGTTAATGCAGACGATTGTACATTAACTATTATAAAAATAGGAGACACGTCACTCGCAAAGTTCCATCACAGGATTACACCAGCCACGTCACAACCCCGCGATGTTTTGACGTAAAATAAAAATTGAAGTTCTCCGCATGATTTCTTCTCAGAATCATGCTAGCCACGTCACAACCCTGCGATGGTTTGATGTAAAATAAAAAAGACGTTCTCTGCATGATTTCTTCTCAGAATCATGCTAGCCACGTCACAAACCTACGATGGTTTGACGTAAAATAAAAAAGACGTTCTACGCATGATTTCTTCATAGAATCATGTTATCCACATCACAACCTTGCGATGGTTTGACGTAAAATAAAAAAGTCGTTCTCCGCATGATTTCTTCTCAGACTCATTCTAGCCACATCACAACCCTGCGATGGTTTGACGTAAAATAAAAAGGCATTCTTTACATGATTTCTTCTCAGAATCATGCCAGCCACGTCATAACCCTGCGATGGTTTGACATTAAACAAAAAAGACGTTCTCCGCATGATTTCTTCTCAGAATCATGCAAGCTACGTCACAACCATGCGATGGTTTGACGTAAAAAAAAAAAAGGCGTTACCCGCATGATTTCTTCTCAGAATCATGCCAGGCACATCACAACCCTGCGATGGTTTGACGTAAAATAATAAAGACGTTCTGCGCATGATTCCTTCTCAGAATCATGTCAGCCACGTCACAACCTTATAATGATTTGATGTCAAATCAAAAGGACTTTCCCCACATGACTGTCGCTAAAGACCATGCACCTTATGTCCTAAACACGCGTTCAACCATGAAAAACATAGAAGCTGACATCATTTTGATTCATCAACAAGAATACACACGACGCAAGATTCGAAGGGCACATAGACTGGATGATCTGTCACCCGCAACCGACCATCAGTATAGTCCAACACTCCACCTGCGCTTTTCGTAAGATCAGCAGAAGCCCTAGACTGCGGGGACTTGAAGAGATATGGTCCCTAATCCTAACGCAGATTATAACCCTGTCCCATAAAATATATCAATTACAAGGTTACCACGGATCAAAACCTTCACGCGGACCACAACTTTGTTCACTAAAAGACATCAACTCCCTGATGTCCGCGAATCAAATCCTGAGCACGGTACAAGTACTCGCGGAGGATTATAACATGGTGATGTCATCAACATAAAGGAATCTTTGCGCGTGGGCATACGCGCGGGACAATTAGGCAACATCGTCCTCCAGTACGAGAATGTACGGACAATCAATAATTAGGAAGATCATGTCAGATACAGAGCGCATGCTGCGCCAATTAGAAGACACCACATGTCATGGGTGGTCCAACAACCCTTGACAGTGAATAGTGACGTGACTGCTTCCTTGCTTCCACCAGGATGCTGTGAACAGTACTCATCAGGGTGCTGTAGACGCGTGGCCTCCTGCTGCCCAGGACGTCATGTCAGAGGACTAGTCGGTCAACCATGTCATGTCAGAGGTAGCACCATCTGCGCCCAACCAGTTGCACCACGTGGAATTATGGTAGGGCAGTACATTCTTCCTCTCACATCAGCATTAATAATCACGTGATATTTTAGTCGCGTTATGGGCCGAATGGAGGCAAGCCCATAACCTGGGCCCAAGCCCATCGTCGTGGTTTTGGTAGTGATGTTTGGCCCATGCATGTCCTATATAAAGGAGGTTTCCTCTTCTTTATATGGATCATGTTATGTTGCTACAAGCAAGCCAACACCATTTTTTATGTCTGCTATCATGAGTAATAGTACTCTAGGGAGTCGCCTTCCTTCTCTTGGCCCTCTCATTTCTTTTTCTTATAGGTACGGTTTGAGTCACGAGTGGTGCAAAATGATCCCTGCAGTCAGGGGCGGATGGACATTGCTTTCAGGTGGGGGGTATGCACCCACTCAAGCTTCTAATTTGTATGTAAAAGCCTAATAAGATATGCCCAAAATAATAAATTGCCCCATTGATACATGTAAATATGCCCCAAGCCCCAGAGCAGTGGTGACGCCGTTAGATCTTGAAAAGGGTTTCGTCGGAAAAAAATTCCGGCCAAAAACGCAGGCGGCAGGTTGCAGTGGTTTTGAAGAAGACGATTTATCTAAAACGGAGTATAGGAAAGCGTGATAATTCATTATATATTATCACATTTTGTTTGTTAGTGGTACCCTACATTATAGTATTTATATTTGACTTTTGTTTTAGAAAAGTAATACACTACTCTTCGTTTAAGTGTACTTTTTCTTCTATATACTTTAACTTTTAGAAATATAGAAATTTCTTAGTGAAATGCATAATCTTTCCAACCATGGTGTTCCTGGATGTGGGTGGAAAAAAGAATGATAAATTCTAAGGGAGAAGTTATGGTGTCAGAAAAGGCGTTAGAGTGTCTAGGTTTAAGGGGGGTGTTCGGTCGGGATAACCTGATCGGTTAGCTTAGTTTTGGGGGTCTCTTGTGGTTCGCTTAGGGATTTCGGGTTTTTTGGTGTTTTCTGTTTCGTGTTTTGTTCTTTCTTTTTGTTCTCAGCTTCTTGCTACTCTTTATATATATATAAAGTGATTTGCCGTTCAAAAAAAAGAAATATAGAAATTTATTATTATGTGATGAACGAATTTTTCTATTGATAAAAATAAGTGATTAACAATACTTTCAAAATATGTAAAATATTTAAAGTTAAGTAAATATAAATCTATATAAAATGAAAACCAAACCCGACCCGTACCCGCAAAAAAAAATGAAAACCATACCCGACCCAATGGTTTCGGGTTTTTTGCCATCCCTAGACCCATTTTTATTTGACCCGTTCTACACCGACTTTTTTGCACCCACTGACTAAAATCTCTGGATCCGCCACTGCCTGCAGTAACATGAGTGTCATAGTATACGTATTTTTTTGTTTAGGTAAGTAATACTCGTTGTTTCTTCAGTTTTTACCGAATCCCAAAAACACGTTCAACATCCTTTCTTGCGCCTTATGAAGTTATGGGGCAACCATGAATGCTTTACATTTGTCTTCTCGAGGGGTGAGGTGATGTTTTAACAAAAGTAGCCCACGTAGGAGATGCCATTAGTTAGATAGTATCCATAGTTGTGTTGTGTTCCATACACCTAAAATGGATACTTGGGTGTTCGATCATGTATGACCGTGTCAAATAACGCCGACTAGTAAAGGATGGTGAGGTTTTTGTCTGACCTGCCAGAACCACATATTTTGTGATGCGATTACATCTAGGCATCTATCATATTCGACATTTCAGGATCACCTCTCGTTAATTGTCCTTGCCATTAGGTTGGGAAACTCCCCAACGCTAATGAGTACAATCTCTACTGCCAATCACCCCAAGATATGTGCGTGTGTGCATGTTTATGTTTATTTTTTTCCTCGTATTCACGGAATGAACATAAACAAATAAGAACAAGTTCAGTTTCATAGCGAATGAGTACGAATAAGAAAAGTGTGTTTATTAATATGCTCATGGGCGTTCCATTGTTCTGTTAAAGTAAACGAATAACTAAACAAACATGGTATAACTCCGTTCGTATCGTTTATAACCCTAGCTGTGAAATTAATTGTATTGTTTATTTGTAAAACTAAAAAGTAATTATAGTTGTATCTGAAAGTGTAAAATTACAAAAGAATATAAACATAAATATTCCTTGATATGTGATTAGGAATTCAATTTAGCTGGATTGTATTCTTTGAACATAAAAAACCTTAACCTTATACTTTAAGTTGCTCTAGCATTTATTTTTCCAAATATAATAAGTTACAAGATTATATCCTTTCTAACATAGAGAAATTTAATATGAAGTAACAAAATGTGTGTTATGATATAACATAAAAATTAATAATGCGATAAAAATTGAAATGTATATTAAAAAGAAAATGTACGTTCGAATGAGAAGCAGAGACAGAAGCAACCAATGCAGGGTGTGATTAAATAAAATTCCTATTTATTGCTTCTAATATGATTAGTGATTTGCCTAGACATGATTAATCAATTACATAAACACATTGTGTTTTTTTCCTGTATGAACAAAAGCTCACTTAAAAGTCGTTTCTTTTTTCGTTTTTTGTATAACACTATGGTACTCATTGAAAAGATAATATAACACTCGTTAATTTGGTGCAATTTTTCTAAAATAAAAAATCTCGCATATAAATATTATCAACATTTAAAAATTGTGAGGGAAAAAATGAGAGAGAAAAAGACATTTGGAGAGAAGTAAGGGGATGAATGCCTCACTTAGGGGCTATTTGGTAGCCTCTTAATCAGCCTCTTAACCATTCAGGTCTGAATCATTCAGCATTCAGACTGTTTGTTTCAGCATCTGAATGGAATGATTAAGTGCTGAACCATTAAGCTAATAAGGGATGCTGAATGATTCAGCTCTTAACCATTCAGAGCCTCTTAACTATTCAGACCATCTTAATAATTCAGCACTTAATCAACCAAACAACCCCTTAGTGTCATGTGTCACTCAAGGGTGAGAAGGCATAATCTAATGTCATGTCATACACCATGCTTTCGTTTATTATATAGATGACAATGACGGACCCACTACTTTGTTTATAGGGTCTATGTGAAGGCTTAACTAAACTTGAAACTTATAAGAGCATTTAGTGTGGGTTCCTTATCCCCATTCACATAATTTCACTAAAAATCACTATATTTTTTTCACGTCTTTTCAATTAAATAATAGTTTTTTACACTTTTACCATTACAATTTCTTTTTCATTCACTTACGACCACTTTTAGAAAATGTTAAAATATAAATGATAGGAAACAGTGTATGTCTTTCAAATATACAAATGAACGGTAACATTTTATCTCTTATCCATTCACAAGCAGTTACTAAAATATGCAGAACTCACTCACTATATGCAAAACTTATTGTGAATGCTCTAAGTGGTGCGATCGAAAAATTACTTGAAAATAACATTGATTTAATTTTTTTCAGAGGAGCTGACCAAAACCGATTAAAATAACTATAAAATAATATACATATCCTTATATAAACCAATTACTTTATATATTGTTATTGATTCATCAAGTCGGTTTATATATACACACTCTCATTTTCACTACACTTTAAAACGATCCACATGATTTAACGGTGGGTTTATATACACTCATTTTCACTCAAAAACTTATTAACTTAAAGTTATCCATATGATTTAATTGTTTGTAAGGCCGGCTTAACATTTTTAGGTTGTAATACAACATTATAAATCGGGACCTCTTTTTGTATATTAAAAACAAATTACTATCAGAACGTTTGAGAATATGATGACATATTTTTTACTCATATTTTTTTATATCTCAGTCGCTGACGGTTGGTCTGTTACATTATTTAATTATTGATATAATTAGTTTGATGGCAGCCCCTATAGACTTTTGTGAGCATACGATTAGAAAACATTATTTGAGTCAAATCATGCATCTAAAACTGTATGGCTAGTGTATATATGGGATCAAGACAATACTAGATTGTGACATGAAATTGTATATCATGCCCACAATCATAATGTATGCAAAATCTTTACCCATATATAGCGACCCATTTCTCTCATATCCCTCATTCCTCTAGAGAGAGAATCAAGAGAGAGAGAGAGAGAAGAAAGAGAGATATGTGGCTACCATTGCTCATATTCAGCCTAGCCATAAGCCCGACAAAATCCAACACCCTTTTCATCCATAAATCATGCCACACCACATTGTACCCCCAGCTTTGCTACTTGTACCTCTCCCGGTTCTCAACCCGAATCGGAACCAGCCCAAGACTCTTGGCACAAACCGCTCTAGCCGCTACCCTCAGCACCACACGGACCACTACAAAACAACTAGTAACTTATTCGAAAACACACAAAATGTCAAGAAGGGAAATTAGTGCCATGAAGGACTGCCTCGAAGAGATCTCTGACTCAGCTTACGAGCTACACATATCTATGGTCGAAATGGGCAAAGTCCGATCCGGACCCGATTTCTTGTTTAACATGAACAGTATAGAAACATGGGTCAGTGCAGCGTTGACTGATGATGACACATGCACGGATGGTTTCTCCGACAAAAAAATGAATGCCGAGCTTAAAATCATGGTTCGTAAACATGTTTTGAATATTGCACATTTGGCTAGCATCGCTCTAGCCTTTGTTAACAACTATGCAAAGGGCTAAATATTTTTCAAGATGTTGATCCAGGGTGAGTTTTATCACTTTTTGTTGGTACCGTAAAAGTTATTATATATTCATAGTTATTTAAGTTTTTATACTTTTCACCATGTAATCAAATAATTGATTGATTCATAATATTATTGTTATTACTATTTCATACATGTCACAAACAGCAAACAAGATGTTTGAAATCAAATTATTGATTGATTCATAATATTATTTTCAGCAACCGAATCTTTCGTTTCAAATTAACGACTAAAATTGTGACTGTATGCTTTTTATGACCGAAGAGGAAGATGGTACAGAAAAAAGATTTTAACCGTTAAAATTTAAAGACTTAACATTAGGTTTTTTAAATTTAAAAACCCGACCATGTTTATATTTTATATAGTTATTTCTATAATATCTCTGAGCATAAACAAACGTCACCGTCGGTTTATTTTCTTATTCTGTTACGAATAGTTATTTGGGCAATCACGCACATTGTTTTTATTGTAGATTATTTATCAGCTAAAATACAACAATGATGGTGACATGTTTTTTTCTAAATGCTATTTTATAAATGTTAACTCTTTTTTAAGTCATATTCTAGTCTAAATAGTTGTATTTTTTTAATATCAAAATGTTACTGTATTCTACTTAAACCAAATGCCCCACCCCTTTAGTGTGGTGGTAAAGGTGTTCTGTTTCAAAGAAGAAATTAAGAGTTCAAGCCTTATAAGATTAAAAAATGGACGTATTTAAAAGAGGGGAGAAATTAGTCTAAAAAAAACAAATATTACAAATAGTATCTTTGTCCAGGTCTTAACTCAATTTTTTTTTCTCTAAACTACCCCAGATTGGCATCTAAACAATTGGATGATGACCATTTATAAAATTGTATATAATGTTTTTTTCCGTTTTGTCGACATATGAGTAATAATCACTAAAATTGTTTGAATTCATATAAATATTCTTTGATTAACATAATAAATCTATTTGTTATTAACTAGCATTGAAGCCTGCGCTTCGCAGCAGGATTGCAACATGGTGTCAGCAAGGATGTATACATTATATGATATATCGATGGGTTATTATAGACCATGCATGCTTTAATCTAAACAATGGTAAAAATAAACAATCAAATATGGCTAAGTAAACATGTCTAAAATAAATGTTATCTTTAAATATAATAGGTAGAATATTAGATTCGTTACTTGGTATATTTAAGGATTAATATAGACCATGTAGGCTTTAATCTAAACGATGATAAAAATAAGCAACCAACACAATTAATTTAAAAGTTATCTTTAATTATAATAAGTTAAATAAATAATAAGTAAAATATGAATTAAACTTATATAAAGATAAAAGAACAAAAATTTGTTATAAAAGAAAAAAATTGACGTTATTAAATATTAAAGGCTGTAAGATAACTCTATTAAAGTCCGGGGGTCTAAACCTAAATCGTCTATAGAAAAAAAGTTGTAAAACTTTCGTATGATAAATTTGTTAAAGCTTGGGGGTGCAAACGTAAATCACTTAAAATTTTAATTATTAGAGTTTAGAGGTTGTATAATACCTATATTAAATTCGTTAACAAAAACGTAAATTAGTTAAAGTAAGGAAATAAAAAAGAAAAAAAACAATATGCAAGTAACTTAAAGAAATAAACAAAGATGTGGTAGATAGTTTAGTCAGATCAACCAATGAAATTTTAGTACTGTTCACAATGATAATTGTTAGTATATACAATTAAACAAAAGAAAAACCATAATATTATAAATTTAAAAACCTTATTATCGATCAATCAATTTTTTTAAAGAATATACAACTTAAAATAAAAACAAAACAAAAGTAAATAATAACCTATAAAATGATGACATGTGCTTTAGTACTGTTAACAATTATGATTTGTTAGTATATAGAATCACGTATCCAACTTAAAAAATAAGTGAATATATATTACGATTCATTGACCACCAAAATTCACAAAAATGACATTAAACACTAAATTTAAAATTGATGAAAATCGTTCGAGTATAGATGTGACACATAAAATGAATGAGATTCGTGGCTTCGCATTTCGCAAATGTACAGATGAGAAATATTTAAAAGAATACATGAGAAATATTTTACTGGGTATATTCTTATTATCCCGAACGACTTCAATAATTAACCCAAAAAAAATAAATTGGTGGGTTACGTACGTTCGTATGGCCATACAATATTGTCGTGGGGCATGGTGTTGCCGACTTACCCCATAAAATAAACTAGGTGTTATTCCCTTGCGCGCTTCGCGCGCTGTTAAGAAGTGCTGTTACAGGAATTTAGCTTTACGGGAATTTAGTTTCAATAGGTATTGATTAGGTTCATTAGTTCAAAACTTATTAAAACATTACATATGCAAGTTATATATTAGTCACCCCCTTATTTTCACTTTACAACAATATTTTCTATTTTTGTACACTTGCCCATATTCTTTCTCCCTATCCTTTTTTCTTTTTCGAATTTTAGGTTTCATTGCTTTGCTTTTCTTTCCTTTGAATTTAACGGAAAATCTCAAGATTAAAAGTGAACATAATTTCCATTCGATCTTTTGTTCGTGTTCATCTTTTCCCTTTTATTTCATAAAATTCCCTCATTTTAACAAAAAAAAAATATTGTAATTCGACTCTGTTTATTTGTGTGTTGGGCAAAGTGGCTATTGCATGCAACTGAATCTGGGTTTCATTTTTCTTTCCAGCTCCTATCATAGGAAATGGTCTTAATTGTTAATCCATCCAAATTCTTCCACAAATTATAGATTTCTCCTAGTTATGAGATATAAAAAAGTTTTGAGTTGGTTGACGACATGGAATGCTTCAATTGTGTTCTAATTGATTAAATTTTCACGGGAACACTATGGATTTCTGCTAGTTATGAGATAAAAAAATAATTTCAAATTAATTATAATCATAAAACAATAAAATATAATAAACTAAATAAACTAAAATATAAATAGACTATGGAATCTGCCACAAAGAATAGCAAGCTTTTATTAGAGCCATAAAAAGAAAATTTTATTGATACAAACAAAACCATTTGCTTTAGCACAAAACAACCATTTTTATGTATATAACCATTTGCTCATATCACTATTCTTCCTCTATCTTCCTCATCTATCGCCATCGGCGAGCTCCTCGATTCTGTTCATGACCGGCCATTGTGACATCACAAAGTTGTTTCATCGGCGAGCTCCTCGATTCTTGTTCATCACCGGCCATTGTGAATATCACAAAGTTGTTTTAGACCTAAAGAGGTTACATCTACCTTTGCCTGTCAACCAATACCTGTCAAAAATAAAAGAGATATGTGAGTGCAGAAATTTGGTGTATGCTTCTCTCTATCGAAGTATGGAGCGGTTTATAAAGAAATCATAGAGTTGATCCATTGCTACACGTGGTAGGATACCTGGTCTGTTTACATACGTGGAGAGAAGATGGAGGGACAACACAAAAAAATGGGAATACGTGGGGTATCTTGGGAAAACGTGGGGGGGTCAATAACAAAACATGTGGATCTATGAGAAAATGCCAGCCCATCGTTCCTTTGGAAGTTGACTAAAATAACCTTAGTTAATGAGAAAATTACAAAGAAGTCATCAATCTACTGTTCAAAGTAGTTCTCCTATTAATATTATGTAATATGCTTGCTACTCCTTTTTTTATGAAAGTAGAAATTATTTTTTAGTGTACTATTTTATTGGTTTAATTTTACATGAAATTATTCAAAGGGAGGTGGGGCACTTTACAAAATTTTTTATGGGTAGGCCACTACCCCCACGACAACACTGCTGTCGGTGGCATGGGTAGTGATCTCGTGAAGCAATCTCATGTTCTAGTTAACGAAAGTGGTCACGGGTGTAGAGGAGGGAGAGAGAGATATGCAGAGGAAAGAGGGAAACCAGAAAACTCTATGGTTGGTGCTGCTGATGGGAGGGGTTCACGGGTGGTGATCCAGATAGCGGGCTGCGGTTGCTGCTGTAGAGTTGCTCCACATATCCTCTATTGGTGGCGCCATCCTCCCCTAATAAGGAAAAAACAAGTGAGAAGTTGAATTTAATTTGAGATAGCTGTTAAAGTCTCAAACGTAAATCACTACAACACATTTTACAACTTATTGGTATTTATCTTCATTGAACATGGTAGCTGGATTTCATCACTAGATTATTTGGATTCTTGGTTTTTTTATTGATGACAATATTTTAAGTTTGGTGTTTTCGGAATTCTTTTTAATGCATATTGCATCAAAAATTGAGCTTGTTGAAGTTTTGGTAGTCTGGGATGAATCGCCTTTCGGGGGATTGTTCAAATTGTGGATGATATGTTTGTTTTTTGGAGTGCGGAAATTATGGATGTTGTGACACCCGACAAAATCAGGTTAATACTTCTAACAAACACTTAAGTCTACCTAGCAAAACATTTACTAAACGAACTTAACAGGGTTAGTTAAGTCGGTTCGATGATGCGGAGAATCAACGGAAGTCAGTTTACATGCATTAATGTCCATGGGTGGTGATTCAGAGGTTTCGGGAAACACACGCGCACGAATCTATCGTATTTGGTTCGTTGGTGAAACAATAATGAAATATGGGTAACTTGTTGATAATTACATGTTATACGATTATTGGTAACTTTGGAATACGTGTTTATTTGAAATTGTATGCTAGTACGAGTTTTGACGCAGCGGTTAACTAGATTTTATGGGAATGGCAAACCCTATGCTATAAATATATAGGAGAATGGCTTTTGCTGGAGGAGAAGGTCTTTGGCTAAAGGAGAAGGGCTAACCATTCGCCCAAAAATTAGGGAGAAGTGCTGAGCTCTTCACCTAAACTAAACGCCTTCGCCTATCTACAGCCCCAACAGGTATAATTACCCGTTTTGACATATTTTATCATTTACAAAACCCTAACTCGCCCTCAGGTGGCTTCCTCTCTGCCCCAATCTGAAAGCAAGTTTTTGCCCTAAAACCATTGATTTCCGACCTAGAAACACTTACAAATCCATAACAAAGCTTAGATCAAAGGTGTGTATCATATCCAACATCTTTTTCTTCATTTTAATGATGTTTTCATAAAGTCGTGATGTCTAAAACCTGATTTCAAAGTGTTTTCATAGACAAAGCTTTCCTAAACATATCCTAAACAAGATCTTAACTAATGAACTTTATGATAAAAATCAAAGTTTTCAAAGATGTGTTGGTGATCTAATAATTAGGACTTTTGTGTTATATGTTGTTATGATGATAAACATGGTATTGATATGATGATGGTTGATGTGTTAGAAGCATGTTTAAGGTGTATTTGGTTTGAATATGGTATGTTATGAGTTTTGACCCATTTTGGGGTTTTCTAGAGATTTAGGGCTTGATATGATTGAATTTAATGATGATAATGGATTAGGATTCATGTTAGATTAGTTATAACTGAGATTGATGATGATATTAACGTGATTTGATGATGATATGTGGTTTTTACCAATTAAGGAAACAAGTTCATGCATGATGTGACATTTCCATAAACTTTGCCATTTTGGGTAAACTTGTTCTTGTGCATATAACCTGATCGAAAAGGTGCTAAATGGTTTATCATGATTGGAATATGCTATGTATTGGTTTGGTATTGATTGACCATAATTCGGCAAGTCTTGGGATCGGTTCGAAGGGTCACATGCGATAAAAATGTTGCAGCAGTTGTCAGGTGCAAAGGGCTAACCCCTTTGCGTGTCTACAGGGGAAAATGGCTCACCCCTTCGCCCTAAGGAGACCCCTTCACCCAGAAACACATGACCCATTCGCCTAGAATTGGACCCCTTCTTGTATATCTTGACCCATTCGTGTAAGACATGCTGATATGCCCCCATAACATGCAAATTTACGTGTTTTACATGTACGGTTACCTGATCATTCATACATGATTGTTAAACTGATATTGTGGGTCACCAACAGGATGTCGAGTCTTGTGTGGTCGTGTCAAACATCAAATGCTTACGCAAACATACAAAGTCATGGTTTGGACAACCAAGGGTTATTAGATCAACATGTCATTAGCTAAACACTTATAGGCGTCTTATGATAGGTTTTCAGTAGATGAGGACTATCACAGACTGGGTCTGTTATTTATCGAAGACGACCTAAGGTGAGTTTCATGGCCCCACTTTTACATACTTTCTCATGGGGAGAAACATGCTACCCACTCGGGTTTACTTAAGATCAATTATTACTATTGTTATCATTATTTACTTTGTGACTCATCTAAGTCCCAAGGGAAACCACTAATATGGGTATATAGCGAGGAAATGTGGATAGATCTATTGGGCATGACAAACCCCACCCGAGTCAACTGGAGGTTGGACGGGTGCATATTGTCTCAAACACACAGGGATTACAAGGATGATGGTAATCTGGAAATGGGCACACACTGAGCAACAACACAGTCAGCAATGGTTCCAAATCGTAGAAGTGATAAACATAACGGCTATCTAACGTTCGATAAAATAGTAAAACTGACATGATCTTGCGAATACACATATTTTTTAATCTAAAACCTATAAACTCACCAGCATTATTATCTTGACACATTTTAGCATGTTTCTTAGGTCGTTAAGGTAGCAACACGAGTTTAGGGCACACTGAGTCCACAATATCCGTTTACTTCATGCTTCATTTAAATAACTATCTTTGAACTGTCTTGAAACTTATTTTCACTTGGAGTTGGATTATAAAACTTATTTATGCTTCTGCTAAAATTATTAACTGCAATGGTTGGTTTAAACATTTATTTTCTCATACAGTTGTCGTTTGTTGTGGCCGTTGAGTTGGATCCTGGTCACGCGCCTCACGGTAAAACCCTGCATCTGGAAGTTGATTTGTGGTGTGACAGATGTTGTTGGGTTGATCTTTTGTGGTTCTTTCGGCTTCAGCCAATTTTTGACATAACTAGATGTAGATATTTTGTTAAATTATTAAACATTTTAGTTTAATAGAGATAAAAACATTGAGTGTTGTGTGTTTAAAAAATTGTTTTGAATGAGATTAAATAGTTTGAGTTAAAAAATATTATTTCTCAACCTGTAAAACATAAATGATATCAAGAATAAAACACTCACAAAACCCAGCGTATATCAAGAACAAACCACTCACAAAAACCAGTGGAAGAAATCAGGAATCCGCTCATGGCTCTGATACCATGTAAACTTTTCATGGAATACTGAAGTCCAACTTTATTTAGAAAAACACCCAAACTAAAGAAGATGTTCAAACCCTAATGAGCAACAATCAATACCAAACAACTTACACCTCTCATAAACCATCAACTAGACACTAATTAGATCCTTATACAACATCAGAAACATGTGAATGATGATAAAACACGAAGGACAACCCTAATCGTCTAAGAGAGATGAGGGAT
>JAUTDX010006865.1:0-15868 GCA_030844895.1 Ambrosia x helenae | reverse complement strand
AAAATTTTTCTTTCTGTATTCGATCATTTGTTTTTGGATAAGAAATCCAATAACAATTTGTGGAACGAAGGCGTTGTTCCATTTGAATCTTTGAAACAAAGGGAGTTTTAAAAGATTTGGCAGTAGATATATTTCGTGGAGAAGATTGACTTTTTGAAAGTCAAAGAAAGAAAACAATATTATATTGTGGTGATTGTGAAAGGAAATAGAAATCAGTGTTTTTTGGTTTTTATTCACTGATTAAAGAAAAAAAAAGGAGAATTTATGATTAAAAAAAAAAAAACAAACAAACAAAAGGGAGGAACGGTTCTGATTTGCCCTGCAACCGAAGGACCGGTTTCTAGAACAGTTGGTTTGATTTGCTTGACAACCAAAAACCCCGTTATTGGTTTTTATTTGTCCTGCAACCGAAAGCCCCGTTACTGTTCTCGGTACGCAACAATTGGTTTGATTTGTTAGACGACCGAAAGACCCAGTTGGTAGGATTGATTCGTCTTACAACCGAAGACCCCGTTATTGTTGTGTTAAAAAGGAATAGTTGGTTTTGATTCGTTTTAAACGACCGAAAGACACCCGTTACTATTCTCGGAAGTAAGGTTTGATTCGCTACGCGACCGAAAAACCAGAAGAAGATAATTTGATCCGAAGTCACTCAGGCTGATATCAAATTAATCCAAAGCAAGGTTGATATTGATTTGATCCGAGGTAGCAAAGTTGATATCAAATCAATCCGAAACCAAAGAAGTTAAAGTTACGTCAGTGTATCTACCAATATTGGAAAGAAGAAAAAGAAGACACGAACAATGACTAAGGAAGTCATAAGAGAAGAAGGAACGTCAATGACCTTCCAGTGCCCAACTCTAAGTCCGACGAATTACACTATTTGGGCAGTAAAAGTTAGAGCAATCTTCAACGTACATGGAATTTGGGAAGCAATAGAACCAACAGGTGAAGTCGACGCAAAGAAAAATGCCAAAGCTATTGCTTATCTTTATCAAGCCATGCCAGAAGAACTAGTATTTCAAATCGCTCATCATACAAACGCTAAAGACATTTGGGAAGATTTGAAAGCAAGATATGTAGGAGCAGACAGAGTCAAAAGAAGCAAGAATGCAAACACTCGAATCAGACTTTGAAGCTCTAAAGATGAAAGACTCAGAATCACTAGATGATTTTACCGGCAAAATTAGTAAACTTGTCTCACAAGCCAACAACCTTGGATCTACAATTGATAACAAAAGACTAGTTCGGAAACTACTCAGTTCAGTACCGGAAAAGTACATCCAAATTGTTGCTGCAATCGAACAGTTTGCCGATCTTAATACTATGCCATTTCAAGAAGCTATCGGAAGATTAAAGCATACGAAGAACGCATCAAGAAACCAGAAGAAGGTGAATCACACAGTAAACTCTTATTCACCAAAGAAGATGTTAAAGGAAAATTCAGGGAAGATAAATGTGAACATTGTGGTCATGCAAATTCAAGACAAGGACGTGATAAAGCAAAAAAATTGGAAGACTTGGAGAAACAAAGACAACAAGAGGTACCAACAAAACAAGAGCTATATAAGATGCTACAATTGCAATGAATTTGGACACCTCAAACACGAATGTCCAAAACTAAAAAGAAAAGAGGAAGCTCATCTAATTCAATGTGAAGAAGTTGGACCAGTTAATGCTATAAGCAAGACGCAATGAAGATGATCAAGACCCTACTGCAAAGTATTGAAGATAAATCAAAATTAAGGGGGAGAATGTTAGCATAATATTTGATTTATCATAAGTATATAAATATATATATATATCCTAAGTCTAGAATATAAATAAGTGAACCATTGTGTCACAAGTTAGTTATAGGCAGTTATTATAGTTATGAACGGTTGTGTCGGTTCATTCACACCGGTTCATCTAGTATATATAGACCGATATGTATCATTTGTAAATGTATGAAACTTTCTTTGTTTATAAAACACTTAGTTTCTCTCTATCATTCCTCAAACGATCCTGCGATTTCACAAAGTAAACTAGTAAAGTTAGCATACTTATTATTTTATTAAAAAAACCAACACAAACACTACGACAATTCGACACCACATTCATCATTATTTAGTTGCTTTATCCTAATATCCCTCAGGACAATAATCGTACATCTGTCCTACCCCCATCACAACCAAACAGATCAAACCATCTGTAACGGGCCAACGCCTAGATGATGTGAAGAGTTTATGTGGTGTGGCGTTACAGGGTTGTTAAAGTACATGGTGTTAGGCCGGTAACGGGCGTGAGAGAGGAAATGAGTGGTGCGTAGTTAAAACTTATGAAGTCATACACGCTAAAGATGAAAAAAGTGAATGATGCCGCCTACTTGATACTTGTATGACAAAATTTTATGAAGTGATGCCTAAAAACTGTGAGACCATCACACATAGCTCATATTGGTAGATCGGTCAAGCAATTTTTGTGGTTTGGTTTCACGATTTAATTTATGTCTTAATTATGTCATAAGGCTATGCAGAATGATTTCAGGATAATGTTGGGATGGCTGATGTGCATTGGGTACAACAGCAACACTGCCACACCCAATATGATCTTGGTTGGCATTATTGTCTCAGACATATGCCCATACCATATCTCTCTCTTGTCATAACTATTAAAAGGTAGTTTAGAAATTAGTGAAATAAGAATCATATGCATTTTTATTGTACAAGAATAATAAGAAAGGAAAATTTTGATGTGAGAGAAAGTGTTGGTATGAAATCTTTTATTTAAATTTTACATATAAAAGTTGTTTAGTCTTGTAAATTATGCTTGTTTGTAGATCATAATATAGCATCATGGAATCAATTATTCTTCTCTACTTACATTTAGAGTAGGGTCTTAGGAACCATTGGCTATGTGCTAAAATGAGCTGCCCCAGGGTACTTTTGTAATTTCCTATGTTAGATATTTATACAATCCTGTCAGTGTTGTGTCTTCGTCTCCCAACACCTCTCTCTCTTTCTTCTTTGTTGGTGTTACACAAACCCACCTGCCCATCATCGTTGTTGATCCTTTTCTTCGTAACCGTTCATCCTTCACCGGCTACAGACGGCGTCTTACGATGGCGGTGATGGTTGTGGTTACACTAATTATGGCCACCGTCTCATATATCATTTCTATCTAGCTCTGCCGCCTCCTCAACATTCGTCCTCTGATTTCCGTCTTTTACCGTTGGTTGATGGTGGATGCTGACGTTGTGGGCGGTGGTCATTGTGTTTGGATGATGGAGGATGGTTTCAATGGTGGTATTGGCGTCTTTACATCGAAACCCTGCTTCTGTCGGTTATATTCCCCTGCTTAGCCTCCGGATCTGGATGATGGCATCTAGAGAGTAAACCATGGCTGTGACGAGTCTCAATTTCTAACCAAAAGACGATGACCATGGCGTGTCAATGGTGTTGGATGGCAGGTTTAGACATGCAACGTACCTCGCAGCCAATAAATCTGGGGAACTATGAGCCTTGAAGAGGTTCATTTATCATTTCGATTCAATCTTTAACAACTGATTTAATTGATTTTGTTTACACTTTGGGTTTCAAACCTCTTTGTCATTGTTTTGATTTAAAGGTATTGTTGTTCGGTTTTGATATAATCAAGGTTCATTTCATGGTTGCTATCGAGCGGCATGTTTAGCGATTTATGTGACTATGGGTATAACAGGGTGCAAAATTTCGTACAATGTTGGTAGTTTTAAAACTCTAGCACACTTTCCGTCTATGCTTTATCACGAATCGATTGTAGTCTAACTTTATCACAATGTGTATGTCATTGCGAAATTGTATGTATACTATTTTATTTGGAAACAAGTTGGGTCAACTTTAATACATCGAATCCATTCGGATTGCTTTGTATTTCAACTTAAATTTAGTTCGAACACAAGTTGGGTTGATTGTACTCTATAATTTTTCACGTTGTCTACGACCCCGCCGCATCGCGGCGGCGGGTTAAAAAACTAGTTATATATATTAAAAAGCATGGTCGGTGGGGAGACCATGCTTTTTTAACTAACCAACCTTCAACTTTTATCAAATAACAAATTTTACCCTTCAAGTTTTCAACTTAGTAAAACCAATTTTCAACATTGACATAAATGACCTTCAACTTTTATCAAATAACAAATTTCACCCTTCAAGTTTTCAACTTAGTAAAACTAATTAATTTTCAACATTGACATAAATGACCCTTACATTTTAAGTTGACAAAAATATCCATTTTACTTTTTAAGTTTTTTTTAACTCCACTTTTGAATATAACCCATTCTATCCTCAAACTTCACTATAATGTCAAAAGTAATCCTCTAGCTTTGCAAACGTGACTTTGATCCCCCCAAGTTTGTAAAGTTTCAAGCTTATCATAAAACTACTTTCTTACGTTTTTTATCTTTATGGATGTTTCGGTATAAAACGAGTTAAATTTCTTGAAAAAGAGTCAAGTAAAAAATAATATGTTTTGATTCGACAGTAAAAATTCGAGTTACCTAAGTTTATGATAAAATACACGAACAACCCTTTAACTTTAGAAATTGATATTTATGCCTCTACACTTTGTAAAAACTTTATAAATGTCATTTTCACCCCCGTTGAGTTCTTACTTTTCAAATTTACCAATGTATACTCATTATTTACGTTAAAAGAAAAAAGACATATTCTGACACAGTTATTATTGTGTATGTGTTGGTATAAATCACTTTTCAACGTAAATTTATTTTTATGTATGTTTTTTTACTGGTCTACGTTTTGTTGTACATGATGATATAAATTTATGCTTCAACGTAAACAATATAAATTCACGTTTCGACATAAGGTTATTTTTCTGAAACGACTCTGGTCAAATATAAAACTTTACCATTCTTATTTTTACTTATGATATCGATTGGTCTACGATTCTGAATTAAATTTTGTTCGGAAACGGGTTGGATCAAATATAAAACATTTTTAGTTCGACAGTAAAAATTCGAGTCACCTACATTTTTTACGTAAACTGTGTTCGGATACAAATGAGTCGGCTCAATATAAATTGTTTTCATTCGATTGTGTAAACTTGAGTTATTGTACATTTTCATACGGTTAAACGTATCACATGACGTGCCGCCACCTATAAACAACTTAAGCGTCATCGCCGCCGCAACGCGCGGCCTATCATCTGGTGTATGTAAAAAATGTATCATGTGTTGATTAATCTAAATATTGTTCGCCAGGTCAGATACTCAATGTAAGTCCGCAAAACGATGTATTTACTTCAAGTCAAAATGTTTATATGTCATCTAAGTAGAAGCTCACAATCTCACATTGTTCAACATGCTACTAAAATGTATAGAGCACTTATAATGGAATCCCTACCACTTACAATGGACTCCTTAACCCTTCTGTATACCTAGTGGGTATCGATGGCCGCGCGATGCGCGCCTTCCACCTTTATCATCAATGATCTTTTCCATTAAACATTCAACTCTTTAAGCAGAAACATAGTAAAAAAACATAACATAAATTCGTGTAAGAAAAGAGCCGAGAAAACATAGACGAAACCATCATTGTAATGAATAAAAATAAGTGTTGCTACTTGCTCGCGGGTGGAATTAGCGTTGGTGTGGTGGTTGATGGAAGCTGGACGTGGCGGTGGCAGTCGTTTGGGTTAGGGGGTTGGTGGTTGCGGTCGTGTGTGCCGGATAAAGATGGGAATTGGGGAGAGTGATGGTGGAGATTTTGAGGTGGTTGGGGAGATCGATGAAAGCAATGAGGAAAGGAGAGATAAAAGCAACGAAGAGACGTATAAAGAGAGAGAGTGTGTGTGATAAAGGTGGACAACAGCATATGGAGAAAGCACCACGTGTAAGCACTACCAATCTAGCCATAAAGGAAAAAAATGATCAGGGAAAAAAATGATCCAAACAGGACTCAAACCCAGGACTACTGACTTGTAGACATGTGCACACACCAATCCACCAACTAAACACAATGAAATAACATCAGAAGCAACGTATATAACACAATAAAATGAGGCAAATCCAAAAGTTACTATTCAAAGCAATAGCCTTTTAAAGTGGGCAGTTTTTCATACATAAGAGGCAGTTCTATATTAAATGTGGTCGGCGCTATCAACCTTAATAACTAATACCAACCTCCTATTTATAACACATAGGAGGCGGTTCTACATACAAAATTGTAAGACATAGGAGGTCCTTTTTACCTCATAACTTATTTTTCATACTCATCAATCTGCTTCTTCATTACATCAATCTCTTCTTCTTTCTTTTGTAACTCATTCTTTAACTTCACATTCTCCTTAAAGATTACATCTTTTTCTTCTCTAGCCTTAGTTTTCATCTTCCAATACCTCTCCTTCATTTGTTATTCACTTTCCATCAATATTTTGGCTACTTGTTTAAACTCTGACGAAAAGAATGATGATTGGAGCTGTAATATGAGTTCCTCAGCTGCTGGCTTATAATCTTCCAAACCCATTTCTCTAAATTCATCTGCAACGACCACCCCTTTGATCAGTGCCAACTCTAGACGTTGACACATAGGGTAAAAAATTCGGTAAGAATAGTAAACTAGTGAACAACAGCCGCACAGAACACACAATTGACAGACTTGGCGAAGCCACGTTGGTGTCTTGATCATTGATTCATCACTCATAGGTGTCAATGCAGGTCCTCACGTGGAAGCCGATTCTAGACCTAGAATAGCAAACAACTAAATAAACACGTACACAATGCAACTGACAAAACCTCAAATGTTTTTGACCCGTTATCCATGTCGCAAATGACATAAAGGAAACTTCCATCAATGCCAATTTTAGACGCAGGCACACATTTAAAAAAATTCAGTAAGAATAGCAAACAACCGAACAAATAGACGCACAGAATACACAATTTTCAGACCTGGCGAAGCCACGTTGGTGTCCAGATCATTGATTCATCACTCAGAGGTGTCAACGCAGGTCCTAATGTGGGAGCCGATTCTAGACCTAAAATATCAAACAACTAAATAAACACGTACACAATGCAACTAACAAAACCTCAAATGTTTTGACCCGTTATCAAAGTCAAACAAACGCACAGAACACACAACTTACAGACTAATGGTGTCCAGATGATTGATTCATCACTTAGAGATTTATTTTAACCTCATGCAAGCAGGCCAATGAAAATAAAAAATATTTACCGAAACTAAAAATCAATGTATGCCATTAAAAAATAGCAATAAAGGCTCAAGACTTCCATCCCTTCAATCACAGGCTAACTGACAACCACCATCATCTAAACAAATGTAGACGATGACGGCTAGGGTTTAGCAGGAAAGGGGCCTCCACCCCTTCAATCACATGCCAACCCACGACCACCATCATGTAACAACCGAAAATGGAATGTTGACGGTGGCGGCTAGGGTTTAGCACGTAAATACTCAGCGAAAACGGCTAGGGTTTAGTAAGAAAGGGCCCTCCATCCCTTCAATCACAGGCCAACCCACGACCACTATCATCTAAAAATTGTAAAACAAATGCAGATGGTGGCGGCTAGGGTTTCAGCACACAGATACACACACACACACACACTCTTATCAAATACAGATTATAAAGAAAAACAGAGAGCGACCGAGACCGAGAGTAAAGACGGTGATCAATACCTGCCATTCGATTCCAGAGTAACAACAGATACCTATCATAGTGTGTGACACCAGTTAACGATCCAAGTCAACATCCATACGCATTATACTTATTATTGTCTTTACATGTGCTTAATTAGACAGATTCTACACATTATACCCCCCAGTCTGGTAAAGCCCGAGTTATTGAGAAAACTCGATAAATTATCCGTTTAGGCATACAACACCCGGACTGTACAAAACAATTGGCGTCGAATAGTCAAAGCCAATCACACGTTCAATAAAGAGTAATCGGATATCCGATTAACACAATTGTACAAAATAACTATACACGTGACACTGCCCAGGTGAAAAGTTATACAATCCACCCAAACCCAAACAATCACAAAGTGTTTCATGAGATTACCACCCACACGATTCATGAAATGATCCCAAAGAACAAACATGTGTTATCAAAAAAGGATTAAACTCAATAACACATGATAACTTTTCATTAACACACGTTTGTGAATCACAAACATTATCATAGGCTGACATCTAACAACATGTAACCATGATCTAGGAAACTAATACATGTTAATATCGTCATCGAGTCTTTAAACACACCATGTATCCGTACAAACCCATGCAATACCCAATCATTCACAACTAAATACACCCATATGTATACATGTATAACTCACGGCTTAGGTATGTTTGTCACTAGCCGAAATATACATCATGAGTACACACATATACACACATACTCGACTACACACACACACACACACTCGTATGTACACATATATACAATAATGATCCTACCTTGTTTAATCACCAAAATGGTTAACCTAAACACATACCCATGAGATATTCAATACCCCATTTAGACAACAACACACCTTTTCTTTCATTTTCTTCTTTTTGGTTGAATGATCACCATCACCATCTAACTTGGCTTTTGCCTTTGTCTCATCCCACTTATACCTTTATAGGTTGTACCAAGAACAAACATCCTTCCAAGAACATGATCCTAACTTAAAATGGTGAGACTCCCCTTACACATTAACCTTGGCCGATACCAATCACCACAAACCATGAATTGTCACCATCATAGGAGTGTCCAAACCTTATACAAGAATGGTGTATGACGACTCTTACCAGTACACTCACCATGATGAGAGATTACCCTATTTTCGCTACACCACAATCGAATCAAGGAAGGGACAAATAGAGACACATCAACATCACCAAGATCATCATTTTTGTCTCTTGTTAGCCGATTACAACTAAGGGAAAATAACAACATGCTTGGTTGTCAAACTATCACCATTCTAGACAACAAACAACCATGTTTTATCCCTATCCCTATACAGTCAACCATTCCTTATATCCACTTCCTAATCTCAATCAGCCCAAATCAAGGTTAATGCATGCCCTTTTGTGTCATTATCACTACCCCAATCCATGATTAGCAACAAGGAACAATGCATCACCCAAGAAGCTAGGACTTTCCTTCTTTGCCTTTGTCTTTACCCTTGGCCGATCCTATATAAGAAGGCTTCAAGAATTGTGATCATCACACTAACCTTCCAACATTCTTGCTTCCTTAAAACTTTCGGCCAACATAAAAACCCTTGTGCAACCAAGTTGTTTTCCTTTCTAAGAGCTACAAGAAGGACCCAAGATCACCACTTAGGATCACGACTAGGAGAGCTTTTGTGAATCTACCACCTGACCCTCGGCCCTTAACCTTGTAATATAACCAAAACAAATTGCTAACTATTGACACCCATTAAATGCTAATATTAAAATAATGTTATACACATACCACACACACATATGTATATACATTTATGGTTATGCTCACAAAAATAAGAGGAACCTATAAAAACACACGAGCACACACGGCCACCCAAAAAAGCATAATGTGAATCGATAAGGGGCAACATAGAGTCGATTTTATCACTAAACATAGACATGTGGGTTTAACAAAAAACTAAACTATATTTTGTGGATGTTTATAATCGGTTTCACCAAGAATACCCCAAACCACACTTGTTATCCTTCGACTATACCTTGATGAACATGAATAATCATTTTGGATTCACTAAACAATCAGATTAAAGGTCCATGTTATGTGAAATGTTCGGCTATACCATGATAACATATGTTAAGAAGGCCAAAACATATGTTAGTGCTATTTTTAGACATTAAAAGGTTATAAACCTATGTTAAAGTACGTATTTTTCCATAAACCGACCACACATGTTGGATTGGAGACAATTTATAGCCCATGACGACACGTGGGGTCCATTTTGTTTACAATGGATAGCATTTTACAACAAAGCGCCCGAAGTTTCCGGAATTATATGCTTTACAAAGTACACATAAATCAACTAACGATTGTCACGTACACAAAACATGGCCCACATACACTAACACGAGGGTCCACAAAGTCGAGTGAACAACTTGTATGATAAACGGCAAAAACGTACAACTTACCATACTCTTGACTATCATAGGGCAATCATTGTCAGGACGATAGTTACATCGCATCCCAACTTTACCAGACCACACGCACTGTCATCAGGTGAGTTTCACGGCCCGTTTTACTATTTTTCCATTTTGGGGGACAAACATGCTACGTTTCTAGTACAATTCATTTTGGGTGTTATTCTATTGTGACTGCCATGTGGAACATGAGACATTTGGTTCATGATCTCAACAGTCCTCGTACTTACATTTATAACGTAACCATTAGCTCTCAAAAGCCATGGAACACTTAAATAGATCTATTGGGTGGACACCCCCACTCTTGGTTAGTCGCTCTAACCGGTTACATACGAAAGAGTGGTAGTATTCTACTATACGTACGTTGTCTTTATTGTACAATGCGCGAGGCACAACGGTCAAGAGGTTTGGTTATGGGACTCATGGTTTGCACGGTAATCATTCGCTTAGCTACCCTATGATTGGTCATACACGAATTATACGAGCACTTTACATAGTACATTAAAACCTGTGAACTCACCGACATTATGTTGACAAATCTTTTATGCATGTTTTTTCAGGTAACTAATCGTGTGGAGGGGGACTTGCTGGCTAGGTTTGAGCTTGCACGGGGTGGTACCGTCATGGATTTGGTTTTGTCAGTCATACGTTATTTCGGTGTTTTAAGTTATGTGTTTTCAGAAAATTTCTTAATTCCAGACAATGTTATGTTATTTCAATAATTTATGACATCAACCATCCTCAATGGTATCTATTTAAATTAAATCTTGTGTGTTGCTCGAACCTTGTGTTTGAAAACCTTTCGAATCACATCCCCTTGTTTCCGTCTTGACGGGGTGTGACACAGTGGTGGTTTAGAAAAATCAAGACGGAGATCACAGACAGTGGATAAAAGAGGAAGACGAAGGGGTTGTAGAGAGAGCAGAGCGGTGGTAGAGAGAGAGAGCAGAGATGTTATTATAAAGTGAAGAAGGCTAATGAACCGCCAATACACACACCCCCGTAAATACCCATCTGCTAAACACAACCTAAAAATAAATTACCAAAAAATGCCCCCCCAAAGAATCGGACTCAGGTCGACTGGTTATAAAGGTCACCACAAACCACTGAACCAAAGCACAATACTGATTTATTATTAGTAGATTTATAGTTATACAAAAAAAATATATATTTTGTTTACTATCACTTATATGTTGGAGTCACCACCACCACCAAATAACCCAAATTGTGTAAAAAAATAAATAAACCCATTAACCCACAACCCCTGTTACCGGCGGCTATCTTGATGCGAATGCTCATAGTGTGTTGTCATGAGGGGTAGTGAGGGTATCGTGCTAAAATCGGATGGTACCCCGACCCCCCTAATAGGTAAATTATTGGAACTAGGTGTTAAGGTGGGCGGGGTGGTCCGTGATGGCATGACCATTGATATGTCACAAAATTAACATATAAAACATGCATAATTAGTGTCACAATAGGGCAAAAACCGAAAACAAGTGATTTTCGGGCAAAAACAGATAAAAACGGAGATTCCTGAGGATACGAGACTTGCAGCATGTTTTCCATATGTTTGAAGACCTTTCTGGGACATAAACAATGTTAAAACCAGTCCAGGACTAACCCAGCACGCCCATGCACACTTGCACGGAGGCCCTGCACGCTAGAAGACAAAGCAACTAACTTGGGGGACAAGAAATCTTGCTGAAGATCCTGCACGCCCGTGCAGGGGATAAAAGTACAGAAAAGCTTATTGCAGCAATAGAACGTACGTGGGACAGTTGCACGCCCTTGCACACTCTTTGGCACGCCCGTGTAGGTGCTGGGGCTCTATAAATAGCAAGCTTCACTCAATCATTTGACATCCCATCTCATATCATCTAGTCTTGTGCCTTCTTGGGTCAGCTTCGAAGCTTCTTCCAGAGATTTTGGGGTCTTGTGGGAGGCCATAGGGCCATCCTAACATAGCCACCAATGTTAGGCTTTGACCTACCTTGATCATCTTGGCCAAGCATGGGACCGTAGAGTAGTTCATGCAATAAAACATCAAGGGTCGTGAGGATTGCAATACTAGGAGATGGAAGACTTGTCAATGAGTAGCCATGTTCTTGTGTTGATCATTCACTATGGTTGTATCCATCTATGATCTTCGTAGACTTTTATTATTATTATTAGTTTGTTTTTAGTTATTTGTTGTGTTATCTTCTTATCTAATTCTTGTTTGTTTATCTTGTGACAGGTTCAAATAGTGATTAACTTGATAGACCTTTAACATCAACTTTAACCTAATAAAATAAACTATCAAGAGGTTTAATCAGCTTCTGGTAGTCCCGAGCTAGATCCAAGGCAAGGAAACCAGTAGTGAGACTGATCCTTCGGGCTTCTGATATCCAAACCGGGTTCTAAGCAATGGCTTTTGAAGTGGACCAGATCTGAGTGACACTTTCTGGTTCTTACCAGATGAATGAATGACTTTCTTGGCAAAGGGAGGATTCCCTACGGGTGCACCTGTGATCTTCGGATTACACACCTTTAGGATTATCTTCCACCTTTGTTAAGGATTTCATTCATCTCGGGAGGTTATGGGTTGGAAAATGTTCACTTCGACCACCGTGAGTAAGAGGTACTTGTTAGTTTTTGTATATATTTGTATTTTTATTTGTTTCTTTTGTTTGTGTGTTTTTATTTTATTTCATTTTGTATGGTATGTAAATAAACGTTGTGGGTGTGTTTCCTATATAACCCTCACGAGACCTCACTTGTCCTCATAACCAGGCTACCGAGAGGTTTAAAGGATCTATCCTAGTTAGTGTTTTTGTTTTTATGTTAATGTTTGAATAAAATGGGGAGATTGTGTGAATCCTATATTACCTCATCTGTTTTGTGGTTGATGTCAAAAGGAAAGGTGAGATTTAATGTAGGTAATAAGAAAAGAAGAAAGGAGCTTGTAAAATGGGTCGAGAGGAAAATGAAGAGTGTGCACCATCAACTTTAAATCAGATGCATCCAATTCCCTTAATTAATATATTTTGAAGTTTTAGTTACTTTAAATAGTATGGAATTGAATTTTTGGAGATTGATTGATCACAACCTTCACATAACTCTTTCAGAATAAATCTTTTAATAAGTATCACCTTCCAATTTTTATACATTGAGGACAATGTTTGTTCTAAAGTGTGGGAGGGGAGAAAAATACACAATTCTGAAAAATGCATGTCTTTAGGTGTTATTTGAGTGTTGTGAAACCGGCAATTTTTTTAAGTTCCATTTGATTGTTGGATCATGAGTGTCGATCCATAGTCATGGTCATAAACTCTTTAAGTTCGTTGATGTGTTTTTCCAATGGTTGTTTTTGAAGAAAAGTATGAGTTGCCTAGTTAGAAAAGACAAGTGAAAAGTATAACATTTTTTTTTGCAGATCGGTAAACCCAATTCCCTTTCATTTTCTAGTGAGATCTTGAGCCTTACTCCTCAAAAATAAATTATATATCAAATAATCATTTGACTGAGAGTAGGCCTATACATTGCTTGTTTGAGAATTTGACAGATTTGATGCGTGCTAACACCACGAGAGTATAGGTGCATGAATGATAAAGGCATATAGGATTCCATTGTGTATTCCCTATCATTGTGTGTTTTCATCCATCCATAGTTATCCCTTAGTCACCCATGTTGAGCCTAATTGTGTTTTTATTTGTGAACCTCTAGTGTTGTGTAAGCAAACCAATTGTCAAGTGTAAAAAAAAAGAAAAAAAAACTTAGCCACAATACAAGAGCTAGAGAAATGCATGGGTCTCAAAGCAAGAATGTGTCAGTGCCTCATAACTATAAAAAACATGAAGAAAGGTATGATAAACCCATATTTTTGCTATTTCTTAGTATGTGAAATAATCAATTGGTTTGCCTATGTTTGTGTTTGAGCCACTTTTTAGCCTAAAAATTCCCTACCTTTACCTAAAGCCCAAAACCCATAAGTCCTTTAAATGTGTACCCACTTTTGTGTGAAGCATGATTGTCTGTCAAACATATTAAAACAAGTATGTATTTCGGTCATTGAGCGACTCTTTATAATCTTGAAACCAAGAAGAGTGATCCATTGTGAGGGGTGTGCAAAAGTGAACTCGGATCTTAGTTGGATTTGGTTAGGCATATTCTTGTTTTATAAAATTGAGCAATATGTGAACCATTGGAATGTAAATCTACTGAGAGGCGTAAGTCTTGTGAGTTAGGGTATGACTAGGGACCGCACTTGAGAATAGACAAAGAATGTGGAATGATAATAAATTTTTAAGTTGGTTTGCAATAAACAATTTTCTTGAGGACAAGCAAAGCTCAAGTATGGGGATGTGATGGTTGGTAAAAGTACGAGAGTTAATAGGGCTAAAATGATTATTTAATATATAAATGATTATGGAATAGCACTAATTTGATGTGTTTTTTGATTTTCAGGTATTAGTATAAAAAGAGTGCAATTCTGGAGCTTTTGGAACATCTCGAAAGCATAAGAAGGGATTAACTGAGCAACGAAGGCTGAAACGGATGCTCCGGGGCAAACTGGCATCGCCTATGCCAAATCTGGCGTGGCCGACGCCACTACTGTAGGAGGAGAGCAGAAAACGTTGTAGGACAGCAAGATCCTTGTAGCCAAAAAGGGGTTGGCGTCGCCGACACCACAACTGGCGTCACCGACGCCACTCGCGTAGGCGACACCAAAAGTGGCGTAGCCTATAGCACTTTTAGTCAAACTTGGTCTTTAATGCATTTTAATGAGGATCAAGACGGGGGTTTCATATTTTGGAGTTTAAAAAACACTATGAAGACCAAGGATTGAGCATCTCCTTCTCCATAATTCCCATTCCATCATTCCCAATCATTTCCTTCAATTCAAGAACACCAAATCATTCCTATTATTGAAGATTTCAAGATTTCAAGACCCATTGTTAAAGAATCAAGCTCCATGGCCATGAGTGGCTAATCCCTTTGTATCACACTTGGGTGTAGACAATTGAGGTTCTAGGGTTTTAACATTTCGTTATTTCTTTAAATTCCTAATTGTGTTGATTGTGTGTTTGAACCATTGTGTTAAATTGTGATTAATTTTATGTTGAAGTCATTTTAGTTAATTGATCTTGTGCCAATTTCTAGTGTCATGAACATGATTTCTTGCTTTAACACAAACATAGGGTTGTATGCTCTAGTGTAATGAAGTATATTATTGTCCATCTTTGATGTTGATGATTCTTGATACCTAAACCTATTGAACAATCAATCCGTTAACACCAATTGCATCATAGTTGTTTGACCCATTTGTGAAAATCTTAGACTTTATTTGTTGAAACTCAGGTGTGGTCTTTTAATCAATTGTTTACATTCCACTAGACAATACTCACCAACCACAAACTCTTCGTGGTCGACACCCTTATGGCCACTACAACATAACTAGAGGTAATTAGGACTTATAAATACTATTTTTGACCGGACCGCGACATCCGATTAGTTTGTTAAGTCATAAATCACGAAACCAACTTTGTATTTACCTGATCACTAAATATTAAAGTGTCACTTTTAAAGATAAATAAAACAAGAATTCTATATCTAGGTCTCGTTAGTACAAAACCGTTAACCATTGGAGATACATGTTACCTGAGCTAACTTTAAGAGAGATCCTTTGGTGTTTGTTGCCGTTAACCTACTAAGGAGATACGATGTTTCCAGGGCTGACTCTAAGAAGA
>JAUTDX010006864.1:0-33154 GCA_030844895.1 Ambrosia x helenae | reverse complement strand
ACAGCTGCACGAAGCGATTGGGCAGCTATGAGACATGCTGCTATAGGCGATTGGGCCACAATCGCCTATAGGATTACCCCAATCGCATGAACAGTGGCATGGTATAGGCTCCTAATCGCCTATACCACTCTTAATCGCCTATAGCTTCTCGTACACCCCAAAACGCGTATAAACGTCTCCAAACACCCCGAAAAATACGTCCCAAACATCCTATTTACTAGCCTAGGACATCATGTACTAACATACTAAAGTGAACCTACAAGACTGCGATGCAAGGTAGGGTCTTCAAAAACTGTGCCGGAAAGAGAACTAAGTTTAGCTTGCATATCAACCAGGGTGTCAATGGGTTTGCAGGATAGTATGCCTGCACGTTTGAAGATGTTATGAGTGTAAGCTGTTGAGACAGAAACTTTGTGTCATTTTTCCGGTAATGAGGATTCCAGTAAAGTAACTAAAAAGGATCAAGGTACTTCATGGAAAATTCGTTGCCGAGATGGTCATTAATTGTTGACGCAGATGATCAAAAGATGTAATTAGGAGAATTTTGTTAACGTAAAGAAGAAGATAAGCAGTCTGATGAACTGTTGGAGAATAAGCAAAGAACTGTCATAGCCACTTTGTGTGAACCCCAATCGAAGTACATAGTTACTGAATCGTTAATACCATGCCTGATGTGCCTGTTTTAACCTATACAATGATTTCTTGAAAAGTCATAACTGATTCTAATAATTTTGTGGCGAAAACCCATGGACTGGTAAATATATATTGTTTCATTCAGAGTGTCATACAAGAAAGCATTTGTGACATCGAGTTGGTTTACTAGTCATGATCTGGAAAGTGCAACTGTAAGAACAGTGCGGATGATTGTTGTTTTAACAACTGGACTTAAGGTTTCCCCTAAATCAATGCCAACCTGCACTTATGTAAGCTTACTATCACAAACTAATCCTTCCTGGTAGCATTCTAAAGAACCATCAAAATTAAATTTATGTCTAAATAACCACATGCCGTGAGTAATTTTTATCTATGGATGACGTGGAAATAACTCCCAAGTCGTAGTTTTTAATAAGGGCATTAAACTCATCGGTCATGGATTTATGTCATTCCGATGAGGATATGGCAAAGGCAGGGTTTTCTGGCTTGAGTAGAGGCGTGGTGGTGTTGAATAAGGTGGTGCCGAGGTACCGACGAGTGGGCTCGGGACAGTCTGGGTCGTGAATGGTGGGTCGTGGGAAGGTTGCGAGTAGATGCAGGGGTTTGAGCCGCTTGGGTTTGGGCTATTGGAGGATGTGGGTTATAGGGCGGTGTAGTATTTTGGGTCGTGGGGGTGAGGGGAAGTGTTTAGTTATGGAGTAGTGGTATTAGGCGAGGTTGAGGAGTGGGTGAGTGGTTGTGAGACCATAAATGAGGGTGGATGGATGTGGATAGAAACTCATATGTGGGCGGAGGGGAGTTTATATGTTTAAATGGAAAATTGTTTAATAAAAAAGGACATGATGTGAGATAGTTAACTGGTTTGTGTTTAGGTTGAAGCACTTGTACTTCCGATGTTGCAAGGGGTAGCTGAAAATGACACAAGGGTGAGACAGTGAGGTAAGTTTGTGGGTTGTGGTCGAGGGAATTTGTATGACCCTAACCCATTAAACATGGGATTAATACTTAAACTACGAGTTTGACTTTAAATAAAAATTACTCTCGATAAAAATATAATATATATGAAAAGATAACCTATTTAAAGATTTATTTTGATAGCAACACCTAACTTTACATTTTTAAGTATTACAAACCTATACTAAGTTTATGTTTTAAACGAGAATCTATTGCAGAAGCTTAGGAGTGTTCGAGTGTGTTCGGCTCTCATCGCGACTTGCTCCTTGTGCTCGGCTCTCATCGCGACTTGCTCCTTTCTTCGGGACATTCATTGAATGTATACCTAGCACTCACAAGGTCAAACAATGTTATTCTATGTGTTAGACGCGAATCGGGGTACATCAGGGGATCCTCCCCAATAGGGCCACCTTGCGCCCAAACCTGATGTATAGGGCGCCGACTGTGCACTTTTCATAGTTTATTGGCATGTGTTAACACCCAATGCATGGTATTCATATCAACATTCCTTGGATTGTTGGGAGTGGGACATCATAGCACAAAATAGGTGAGATATCGCTCCAGTAAATTGACCAAAATATCCTTTGGGGGAGGTATGTAACCTTAGCTAAGCAAAGGAGGGAGTTTTTTTATCAAAGAGAGAAGAGAAGAAATAAAGACAAATGTCTGATTGGTTTTTATTCATGACCCAGTGTTTTGACTTTACAAACGGGTGTCAGTAGTGTAGAAGAGTGGATTGTGTGATTGCTTTTAAATGGGTCGTTCATTATCAAAGTGTTTTCCGACCGAAGGTCTATGGTACCCTATTGATGATAAGTTTTATCTCTTACTTTCAATGATTCTATCTATGGTGGTGGAGAAATCAACGAGAAATTGCATAACGAGTGGATGACAATTTGTGGGAGTTTGCACGTATGTTTCCTTGCAATCTGCGAAGCCAAATCAGGTAGCTGCATCGACTGTTATTTCCAGGTTCTTTGGATACACCAACAACTATGGGAGTATGGTTTGAAATCTCTTATCATTCCCATCTGCGTTGATAACATATCTGCCATAGTAATCACTAAAATTTCAGTGATCACTAAAGTCTACACTAACTACCAATGTGTCGACATTTTTACCAAATTATTTGACAAATCTTAAAATGACTATCTTTTTAAATGGTAAACAATATTTTGATAAAAATTTGGGTAGACCACATTGGTGAATCATTTTTTTATTATATAAATGGTTTTTTCTATCAGAAAATCCAAAAAGATTGTATTTTATTTAAACTTTTTGAATTTTGGGGGTAGAAAATTCTAGAAAAACACCAAAACAATTGAAAAGAATGAGTTTTCATTGTGAGAAAAAGAGAAATAAATAGTACATCAGTGGGAGGCCGGATTTCTTAAAACCTAAACTTTGAATCCATAAATAACTTTACAAATGATGTACTAATAGGCTCCAAATCGTTTCAAAGTTGGCACGGTGATATAAATATTAACGACTAGAAGTCTTTATATTGTTGACCCATTCGAGGATGGACTGCTTAGATCCTAGATATGAGTAAGTCTAATGTATCAAAAATTGGGTTCACAGCCGAGTCAGGGAACCTATAATTCATTGAATGCTTATTCAACCAACCGGGACTCTTAGAAAGAGCAAAAAGATAAGAAAATGTCAAACCCTAATTCTCACTGAGAATTTAGCTTAAAGGCTAGACTCTAAAATGCCTAAAGTTTTAAACCGACAAAAACAAAAAAAGGTATGTTCCCTAGCCCTACCCTGGATCGCTAATGTAGAACTTATCACCAGTGAACTCATTCCTTATAGAAATGGATGACAGCAATATACTCACCTGTTACGAGGAAGCTTTGTGCATACCTTGATATGGGAATGTGTCATGTGTGTGGGAACCACTAAACTAGAGTATAAATATTACCAATTAATCATATCAGAAGTGCCTTACGAGTAAATTTGATTTTAGAGTATATGTGGATAGCAATATCAGTAGTACTTGTATAATGTTTATCTAAATCTTAACTAATTGAACAAAAAGTTATCTTAGCACATCCAAATATTGATATGATTCTCTTCATGGTGATGTTCGCAAAAAACATTTTCAGGGGGAGAATGAAGAATTTGCCCAAAATCTACAGGCAAATGAGTCATATCTTCAGTTGGTGGTCAAAAATGGGCAAATCTTGGAAGCCTAATTAGTGATCGAAGATCAATTTCCTTCAAGAAATTTAAAATTTGAGAATTTGATTAAGTCCTGATTTTTATCGATTCTAAAGAAAGTTGCAGTTTTTCCAGTTTGTTGTAAATCTTTCTACGGGATCAAATACAGCGAGTGTGCTGATAATGATTTATAGTCAAAGCATGAAGCTGAACAAGACACGAACCTGAACAAAATGATCATCCTAAGTCGCTAGAACACTAGATTCCATCTTCAATGTAACTAGATTGTGGTAAAGCTCAAGCAACCGAAGCTGAAGAAGATATGAATCGAGAAATGAAAGTGAAGTTATTGAAAGAGAAGATGATTTTGAAGTTTATCTCTGTCTTTGTCACAGATCTGTCAATCAAAATAGCAGAGACTTCTTGATTTCTCCCAAGTTATCGAAGCTAATCGAAGACCGAGATGAGATCTCATGAAGCCATGACAGAAGTTTAAGATGCTATCAAAAATGATTTTTTTTTCACTCTCCACCGCTACTTATAAAGTATAAAAGTATTCAAGTCTTCAGGGGAGATTGTTAATACACTATGGTGTATATCCCAAAGTTGAAGACTACCATATATGAATAATTGAAGACAGAAGATCTCTAGCTAGACCTTAAGGGGAGTCTGTCAACGTCTATTTTGTATACCCGAGCCAAGTGACTGCTTCACTCAGAAGATCACTAGCTAGGTCCAAATGGGGGACTGTTAGTACACTTTGTGTATGTCCCAACTAATGATAAATCTATATTATTCGTAGCCTAGGCTAATATGATGTTTAGAGTGTTTAGGAAGAGTTCTAACGGTTTCTAGACCCTTAATATTTGCTTTGATTGTTTGAATTTTTAAGGTCATTGTAGGTGTATGGCAACGAAAATTTGAAGCTATTGTAGTTTAACACATCATCAATAATGTTTGGTACTTTGGTTTTGGATGATAATTAGAAGATTTGTAAAACTATAAGGGTTCGGTTGCAAAAAAAAATTTGGATGAAACTAGCAAATGTGTGACAATACATCAGGGACAACTATAGCATTTTACTCCAAATACAAAACGGTATCAAACTGAAATGTGTGAGATTGATCCGAAAAACTGGTCTACCTAACATCAAAAAGATACTTTTTAAGGAATAAAAACATATATGATCTCTTGAGATCTCACTAAAATTATGGTGTACTATCCACTCAATTTTCGTCGTCCTTTAATGTGTTATTCTCTTGAGATCTCATTGAAACAATATCTTTGATACGAAACATAGAAATTTGGATCATGCTAATACTAAAACAAGCAACAATATCGAGTTGAAGTTCACGAATTGAGAATTTGTATCGATTAATAAGTACTAGTAGGAAAGTAAAAGCCTACATACATAATTTTCCAGGTTGTTTCGGGTTAGCACACTACTTTTTTTAGAACGGCTCATAAATTTTAATTTACTCTTTTTTTTTTTAATGGCAAAACAACTTTATAGCTAAATATAAAGTGCCAGCAAGGGGCTGGAAATACACCAAAGCTCGAACGGAGCGAGAAGCAAAAAACACTACAAACAACACCAAGAAACAAACAGGGAGTTACACTATGCTAGACACATCGAAGAAAAGCCACTGATCCCACGACACAATGGTAGCACAGGACCGATTAGAAATCCAAGAGAAGCTATCTTCTTTTATTTGGTCATTTAATTTACTCTTAATTACCCTTTATATATACACAGGATTTAAACCCTCCATCTCTTGATTAGAGCGCAGACAACTTATGACCACACCATCTCGGGGATCCAACCACACTACCTATCTTCCCCTCCATAAGTCACTGGTAAGGCAATCACTTCTAGTTATTATATCTGTTGCCTAATATGTATTCGTCATGCTTAATTATTCATTAATGACCCATGTTGATAATGTTGTCCATATTACCACTTATAACAAATAATGAAAGTCAATGTGCCACAAAGAGTATCCATAACGTTGGTCAAAGTCTAAAATTTCAAACCATCACATTAGCATGTCAGATCATTCCAAATCAAAACCATTCCAAACTCACTTTTTTCTACAACCATAAGTCATTCCAAACCTCCATATCACATCCTAGTTTCACACACAAAACAAATAGAAAAACATTAATGTGTATGGTGCACCCCACTATAACCATTGTCACCTTAGAGGACGATGGGTTATGCCTTGGGTTGTACAAGGATGGTTCTTTGTACATTTTGTTGGCTCCGCCCGGCTACCAAAGACGTATATATCATCTTGATTATATTGTTTCAAAGTCGCATATAAGGACTTTGATCCTTGCCAGTTTATCGTGCAAGACTAAGGATTTCGGTTGTGCAACATGTTAAATAAGTGGTGAATGCACATCCTTTCCATGCTCATAGTATATGAGGGGATACCCTTGAATATAATTAAGCCTAAAACCAGAACATACTTGTCTCTTATTTTTTTCATTTTTTCTTTATAACTTTCTCCATCAATGAATGGTTAATTAATATACAACTCTGAGCTAAACATACCAAATCACCTCAACTCAATTTGATGTCATGATAGCCATTCATCCTTTGTCGCTTTTGCCACTTTTTTGTTTGCTAGAATGGAATCTATCTCATAAAAATTAATATATCAATTAAAACGTTGGGCTCATCCCAGTTGTTGTGGTCGATCTGTTCCGTGATGTTTTAGAGATTGAATGTCGTATTTGTGTATTATCCACTAATTATCAAATATGAGTTAGCAATTTTCTGAAGCGACAAATTGAGGAAATATTTTTTATGCGTTATTTGTCACTTGTGGTTGGTTAATTGAACCACCTTTATATTGTTTTTTTAACTAAATTTTGAAGAACCAATAAACAATAAAAACATGAATATGAACGAAAGAAATCAATAGTTGATAAGATGGGTGTCAAAGCGGTAAATTTGAATTAGAATTGAATTGAAATTAATTCCTTTCAAAATTCATGTCTCATTTGGTTTGTAAATTTGACTAGTGGGGTGTTCGTACTACGTTGCACGGGATCATAAAACTTCGATTCGTGATTTTAAGGGTGTGTCGTACAAGTTGTTTGGTTCAATTCGGTTTTATCCATAACCATAATCAAAACGAAAACTTTCGATTTAAGATGTTTTAAACCGACTGGTTTCAGTAATATCAATTTGGTTAATCGGTAATCAACATAGGGTCCAATTGGTTTTCGATTGATAACAGAAATTTAACTTGGGCTGAAAATGTTGACTTGAGTTGAAGGTATCCAAGGAGAACAACCATTATTACTAATTTAATTTTTATTATTATTGTCCACTTTATTTATAAGTCATTTATAAGAAAAACTTTGAGCAATTTTATCTCAACTTTTCAATTTAGGGTGGGTTTTCATATAAAATTTACAGTAGGCTGATTAGATTAACTCAAAAGATCACGGTATGTTTAAAAGAAAACTGATTCAAAATCAATAAAAATAAATTTCATATTCAGATCCATGTAATGATAAGGCTTAATTACACTTTGGATAGTGAACAAAGAAATAATATTTAATAGTTAAATATCATTAACCACAAATAACTTCATTATGAAAATAAATATTTGGAGAAATATTTAGTAGAAAGATTATTTGGAATAATCGGTGATGATTTTTTGGAGAAACAAATGTTCAGGATGTTGATTAACTATTCATAATAATTAATTAGATCGTCTAAGATGTTAAACGATGGAATGATTATTATTTCATAATAATTATCAAGGTGGCATTATTATCGGTTTAATAACGACTGTGTGTGTAAGATTATCGTTTAATGGTTAAATGATAATATATTTTATTAGATAATAAAACATAAACAACAATGGTGGGTGTAAAAATTATTCAAGGCAAACTCCTTAGGAAATAAAGACTGTGTGTGTAAGATTATCGTTTAATGGTTAAATGATAATATGTTTTATTAGATAATAAAACATAAACAACAATGGTGGGTGTAAAAATTATTCAAGGCAAACTTCTTAGGAAACAAGCCAAGGCTAGAGGGATTAGATTGTAAATGTGATTATTATAAATAATTAAAGAGTAAATGGCCAAAATTCGTCCCTGAGGTTTGTTCAATAATGCTAGATCCATCCAAAATAAGAATTTTTGACAAATGAGCCACTAAGGTTACAATTTCATTGCTAAATCCGTCCAAATTACAAACTCAGTTAAAAACTAACTTTAAGTCGAGGGCACTTTGGTCATTTTCCATCTGATTATCTATTGTTATATTTAAATAAGTCAGGTGGGACCCACAATTCACCTTCTTCCTCACTTTCCACCCAAGCCCTTCTTAACCTTTTACCACCACCACTGACCACCACCTCAGCCACCGTCTCCACCACCTGGACAACCACCGCCGTCTCCACCACCTGCACAACCACCACCGTCTCCACCACCTGCACAACCACCACCGTCTCCACCAACCGCACAACCACCACCTGCACAACCACCTCACCTCACCGTCCCCACCAACCACAACTGTCCACCACCTCCACCACAATAACCACCACCCACAACAGTCCCCACCACCCACAACCGTCCACCACCTCCACCACAACAACCACCACCCACAACATCCACAATCGTTCACCACCTCCACCACAACAACCACCGCGGCGACATGCCATCGCTGCCGATCAACTTTTTCAGACGACTCCCACCGCTCTCAGATCAGACTCCCACCGACATGCCATAGCACCTTCAGTGCACTTCTGTTGGATAGAGTTGGATTCTTAATTTATTTTTTCTTTTTGTAACCCTGTTATTGGATCCAAATTAAAAAAGAAAATATAGTTGATTCAGAAATCTTTTGTTAGTATTATTACTTAGTAACCTTATAGAATGCCAATTACAATCATAAACCAATTCCTATCCCAAACAACAAGCCAATAGTGTGTCGATCAACTGAGCTGATCGAACAACAAAACAATATCACGTATAAATAATCTCAGACCACCTCAGCCAACCGTAGGTGGTGGCTGGATTTGTTCATCGTGGTGGTTATCTTGGATGGTGGTTTACCAGTGTATGCAGAGAGAGGGAGAGAGGGGATAGAGAGAGAGGGGATGGAGTGGAGTTGAAGTCTGTATTTTTTATAGATTTTTATTTTAAACAAAAATCATATGGTAAAGAAAAGAGGGAAAATGACCAAACTGCCCTTGAGTTAACGACATTATTTAACTGAGTTTGTAATTTGGACGGATTTAGCAATGAAATTGTAACCTTAGTGGCTCATTTGTCAAAAATTCTTATTTTGGATGGATGTGGCAATATTGGTCAAACCCCAGGGACGAATTTGGCCATTAACTCATAATTAAATGTTATTCTTCTAATACCTAATACCCAGCCACCACATTGATTAAAGTCTTTTAATCAAAACAAACCACCACAACTTCACATTCACCGCTGCCAACCACCACCCTCGGCCAGCAACCCTTGCGTAGACCACCTACGGCCAGCACCCTTCGACCGGCCTCACCCCAAGCATCCACGCACCGGCCTTACCCTCTCGGCAAAGTTCACGTGTCGCCATCCTTGTTTCGGGTGCCTCGTTTTGCATGTTGTCTCGTATTGGTGTTACTAGTTTGGACTTGGTGTTCCGGTGATTAGATCTTGAAGTTGGATATTTAGTGATTTGGCTAACTAGCGAAGCCGTTTGTTGATCCATCGTGCGGGTTTTTTGTTCCCACCAAGGTAACGATTATAAACCACCTATTGTTGTGGTTATTGTTATTATTTGATTGAGTTTTGTATTTGGATCATTGGATATATATTAATAAGGCCTTATTAATATTTGATTAAATAAGTAAAATAGAGATTTTGTATTAACTTGACAAAACGGATCCGGGTTGTGACGAATTCCTAACAAGTTTAAGCAACACCATTCATTAGATTATCGTGGTCAGCAAGAACAAAGATAATTTAATCAAAACCAGTGAATTATTTAAGTTATCTTCATCCTCTTCGACTTTAGAATTCTATAACAACATCCTAATCATATCTTATGCAATTTATATATTTCTTTTATTTTTAAAATTTGATTATTGACATAGCTACTATAAACTTAACTATAGCTATGTCAATATTTCTTAATACTTTTTGTTTGAAATTTATTATAAACAGAAACGTTTTTCTTCGATCATAGCATCTGGTAGCCATATAACTTATATTGGATTAGGCATGTTTATGTGTATGAGTCAGAATTCAAACCGTTACATCATGATAAAATCACTCTATATAGTATTATCGAGTTTATAAAACTTTAACTTTTATAAAGAATATAAAAGATTATTACAAAACATGTAGCATTACAAATTGTTTTTTATATGTTTCTATTTAATGTGTTCAAATTATTATACAATTAAATGTCATTTGCTCTCATAAACATCTCTTAACTCTTGACTTCATTTTGATAAAATATGGTGCTTTAAAGACAAATTTTTCCCCCAAACGTAGTTATTATATGTATTGTATGTTGTATCATAAGCAATTAAATGTATCTCTCTTAAATTTTAGGAAGCCTTTGGAAAATGCTTATAATATAGTATATAGATAACGGAATTGTAAAATAAAAATAAACATATTGCAAAACTACTCTTATAAGGTACTTCCCTCACGGTAGTTTCTTGGTGGTTTCCTTCGTTGTATGTTGCTCTCCACCCCCCCCCCCCCTCCCTCTCTCTATCTCTATCTCTCTTCAGAAGTAGACCACTAGCCTCAACCCGTCTCTCTGTGGCGGGCATAATGGCAGTCGTGCCACCACCTCGGTCGACATCTCCCCACCGATGCTCATTTCCTTGTCTGGTTGTTATAACAATCTTGGTCTTAGCCATGATTAGCACCTACACAAGATAAATAATTTTAGTTTATAACTCAAAACAAGGAAAAAAAATAATATAGTACCAACAACGTTGATTAAGTGTGGCATGTTGTCTATATTACTACATGTGTTTAAAACATTTCCTAATGTCGTCATAATAGTTTTTTACCTTTCACAAAAAACAATCACAACAAGTCGCTACAACACATAGCTTGTGGCTACTCGTGGTGACATTCGTTATCTTGGTCCCACTTAATGTTTGAGTCTAGGTATTTAGTGATGCCCAGATCTCTTAAACTTCTGCTCTGATACCAATTTGCACGACCCAAAACCCAGCACCTGACACTTGGACATCATCACGTTGTATCGAAGTATACTTATGTTTTGTAAGGGGCTGTTTGGCAAGTGCTGAATCAGTAAGTGCTGAACCAGTAAGAGGTCTGAATGGGTAAGAGACTCTGAATCAGTAAGTGCTGAACCAGTAAGTGTTGTTTGGGTAGACCTCTGAATAACTTTACAAAATTACTATTTTACCCCTCACCTAATTTTAATAAAATCTTTACTTCAAAAAAAAAAAAGAACAGCACACACATATACACGACAACAGGTCAAAAGCACATGCCACACCTAACATCAGTAATCACTCTTTAACATCTTTTTATTATTCTCTTTAACCCATACACACACACAAAAGACACCACCACATCTGCAAACTCTCCCCCTTTTCATTTTCTTTCTTTTTCTTCACACAACAAACATTTAACCATCACACAAACAAACATTTAACCAGAAAAGTGAACAGAAATGAGAGGAGGAACGGTGGGGGCGGCGACTGGGGGACGGGTCGACGGTTTGTGACGGTTGAGTGATGCTGGTGGCTCCGATGGTTAGACACGACCTCCGGCCACTAAGGTAAACCGGTGAACTCTATTTCATTTGATAATAGTATAGATGATACTGATGATGAAGGGGGTTTAGGTGAGGAAGAAGAAACTGGTTAAGGTTGGGTTGAGGGCAGTAGAGAGTGATTGAGGGTACGACGTGGAGGGTGGGTCGGAGGTCGGATGGTGTGGAGGGTTGGTCGGAGATCGGGCAGCAGTTGAGAGCAGTTGAGAGCTTGAAGGAGAGGAGCAGCAGAGGAGGAGAAGGTTGGGGCAAATAAGGAACAAAATGTTTACGTTTTCATTCAGCATCAATTTCTTGCTGAACCATTCAGTTTGAATGGAACCCATTCAGAGGTTGCGTTTTTTGTAATCAAACAGCACCCACCTCTGACCGATTCAGAGGTTACCTCTGAATGAAACCATTCAGAGGTAAACAAACAGCCCCTAAATACTCGGCGGAAAATCATACTAAATATGTTAGGTTAATGTAAAGGAAACAACTGAACTTTTAGTTGTTGATTCAAAAACATGAAAATACGAACGCCAACGCCACAATCCATGAGAAGCCTCACGCACAAGCCAAGAGCTCTATATCTTCTCAAACAATAACATGTAAACAATCTAATATAAATGCAAAAGTTAGCTACGTTGAATGAGTTCTAACAGTTAGGTTTAATATGGTAGAAATAGCAACAACTTTAATCATCTCCCATATAGTATTTTTTTACCCAGCATAATCTAACCCATTAACCACACACGTGAAATACACTAACAAACCAACCAATTACGCATCTCACTTACCTATCACCAATGACTTGCATGTTTTCTCTATATACCCCAATTGTCGTTACAATGACTACTCGTCTAGCATCGACACACCCCATATGAGACCACGTAGAATACCACATAAGAAATTCAAATAATCATCAAACACATTTGTACACACTTTACCCAATGCTTAATTTAATGCAACACATAAAGCAAAATAGTTGGGAACCATAACACTTGATTAGGTTACATCACAAGGACGTGCAAAAGCTCATCGATACCCGTAAAGTGAACGACTAGTAGCATATCATTGACAGCCACTTACGTCGATGACACCCAATTCCATTTCGACGTAAATGTGAGCTCTAAGAACATTTATAAAACCTATCAATATATCAAACGTTTAAATGCATGTATGCCATCCAAACACATAAGAAAACGACATTTAAAACTCATATGATCGCAAAGCTCTTCCTCCACAAGCTAATTGTCCCGCAAATGCATACTCAACAACTTGTCGTCACACGATTATGTTCACTATGCAACTAAGAATTCATCATGAACAAATAACACCATGCAACTAACGGCCATCACGGTGCCTAGGGTTTGGGAGTCATATGCTTGCATATAACCAAGCATATTTGCATTTACGTCACGCAAGGTGTTTTTCATGATAACCAAACCCTAGCGTATATTCGTTTTTATGGTTATCGATTGATGTAAAATAATTGTTGGTATCTTTTTCGGCATATCACAACTTCATTTTTTGGTACTAAACAACATTGTTATCGGTATTTGTATTTTTCAAAATGTTATCACTATTCATTTTTATGGAATTCGATCGATATAAAAGACGTGTTGATATCGTTTGCGCATATCACGACTTTATTTTTTTTGTTACACAAAACTATTTTTGTGTAACTAAAGCATCGTAAATATCTTTTTGATTTGTAATACACATAGTTTTGTTGTCAAACCAATACCGTCAGAAGAACGGTACTGATACCGGTATTCATATATGATTTTTTTTGGTTCCATACAAGTGATTTCGTTACTCGTTCCAAGGGATGACACATCACTGCGTAACATCGCAACTTTATGTTTTTAACTTCTATTTGATTAGGTCAGAGTAATACAATTATATAGTATTATTTTATGTTTTGTGCATATTATAATGAATTTGTATTGGATTACACAGGAAATCCCGTTACTAAACTCATATCATTTAACTCATTGCTTCAACTACGGTTACATATTCAACCATATCATAACTATTCTTATCGATGATATGAAATTCCATACGAGCATATAATGTGACAGCAAAATACAATGATACATATCTTGTCATCTCCGCAATACTTTTATTAAACTTTTCTTTAATATTAGTTGCCATATCTTAAAGTCCCAGGTCGTCTATATTCTTCATTTTATGTAATAAATGCATATCAATATCCAGAACATATTAAAAAAGTTGACTTGCAATTGCTACGATAAGTCAAATAAAAAACTTTGTACTTTTACATTTATTCTTTAATTATTTAAATATTATGCAAATGTCGTGAGAAGTTGGTTTAGTGGTTAAGAGGCCTGTCCTCCCTGGCGGAAACGAAGGTTCGATTCCCATTTGGGCCATTTTTGACGGACATCTGGGTGAATGGACGAATCGGGCTTTAATCCCGGGTCCGAAGCTGACAGGGGGCAAGGGTTTACGGATTCCATCCGATTCCCGTTCATCAACAGGGTACGGTCTCACGGTGGTTGAGGAGTCAGCCTTTGACATAGTCAGAACATCTCAAAAGCATAGTCACTTCTAATACGATTTAAAAAAAAAATTAAACCTATCTAGTTTAGTAGGAGTTTGACATATATGAAAGTGCTACTCACACAATCAATTGTACGGAGTATTGTTTTGTGCTTTCGATGTATTTTTCACAATGTGAAGATATCAACCTACTAGTCCAAAATTGCCCTACCTATCCCATCACCTATTTAACTTAAAATGAATTTTAACTAGTTGATCGTTTCGGTCATGTTATTACTTGGTGTTACATGTTTTAAACGCGCCTGGATCGAAATCCACTAATAGCGGCGAGCTGTTGGATACAAGTCCAGGTCAGGTCAGGCCGGGCCAGTCCGGTCCGGTCCCAATTCACTGGTTCAATTCAACCAATATGGACTAGAAATTGCACACCCCTCTTTCACAATACCTTTTTTCCGGTTATCGCAGTCGATTACATCTTGTAGTAAAATAAAAGCTTCTTACATCAAATGTTAAAGAAATTTATTTAAAAGTAATGAAAAAAAAAACATAAAAGTTCTTTATATCTCCATACCATACCCAAGCAAGAAAATGTACAACATCGGTTACTCACGGGTCAGGAAATGACTATCTTAAGACCGACCCACAACATCAAACTCTAATAATTATCGGACAACGTGAAGTCAACAGGTTAAGAATCACACAAAACAGGCATTAAAACCACACGTAGTGGTCGAGATACGTGTTGTACCATGCAATATTAGGCCAAACAAGTAAACCGTGTGTTCAAAAGTCCTATAAAGAAATATTCCACTAACTAGAGTAAACTAGAAATAGATAACCTGGGAGTCCTATGCATCATCTTAAACTAGTTACAAGATAAGAGCTAAAAGTATGTTGATTTAGTACAAGACAGATTTAAATGGGGACAAAAGGCAGACCTAAAGGTTCATCACTATAGGCAACTAACATGATATATGGTGGAATGGTCATATATTACAATGTTATGTAGATATAAAGTAGGACATGATAATAAGATATACTTCTAAACATCATATCATATGATACTAATATGTGGATTTAAGAGTTGGTGTGTTTAACGCATGCTACCATGATATCACTTTGGTTTGTGTTAGAGTGGAAACACCCCTATCATGAATGAATGACTAGTACCAAATTCACACAAAAAATAAATAAATAAATAAAATTTGTTTTAAAACCGCCTCACATGAGGTGATCGAGAAAAAGCCTCAGGGCCTTGAGGCCAATGGCGAATCTTGAACGAAAAAACATTGTAGGGCCGTAGGGTCGAACTCATTACATATAAATAATTTGAAAATTTTCAGTCAAATTTACACCGCAAAGCGAAAAAGCTGGGCGGGCCAAGGCCTCGTCTGACCCATAGGAAGATTAACCAATGCCTAAGGCGAGGCCACTTCTGGGTCAAACTTGGTCAAAATTGTGGTTTTGGTTGTACATAAAAAGCTTTATTTGGTTCTACTTTGAGCAACACCTAGCCTACATGAACCTGTGCCTTAGCTTTTAGCAACTAAACGCCTCGGAGCAGCCTGTGCCTTTTAAAACCAAGGATGAGAAAGACCTCAAAGAAATATCTTGAAAATTTGTCCCTTAAAGAACAACCATGAAGAATACATAAAGGTCCTACATGGAGCACTAACCTAGAAAGAATATATGTGTAATTGTATATTCGGTCAACACAAAACGACATTTATCACACGTACATGTACAAGCAGAGCAGCTCAAATATCAGTGGATTCTAACTTACGGAACGAATGCTCAACAAAAAAGATATATGGAATAATGATGTATGAGAAAGTGGAAGAACACATGCTAGGCTGCTATATTAATGCCCCTTTTGAGCAGACTCATATTGTGGAACTTAGAATCTTTAAGTAATTAGTATAGGTTTTTTCTCTTCCGTGAACGCCTTTATCTTTGAGACTGATACTGATTTGACGGCATGCCAACGTACGTTAACGAACCAATACAATCAAGACAGCACAACACAACATACTCGGTGACCAGATTGTGAATAAACCTATCAAACGTTTCTGTGCCACTTTGGTATCCAAGTCATGTTTCTGACGTTAGGTTCAACTGTTCTGTTATAAAATTATGTTTTTTTTTTAATAAGAGAATTGAACTATGCATAAATAAACGACATATGATTCTTGACCCGTATGCGAAGACGAATAGAACACCTTGCCTTGAAGCTACACTTCCATCTACCCAACCTTATAAGTCACTAAGAAAACTTTCAACTGACGTGCATATTAAGCAATAAAACAAACCAGTGGGACAATGGTTAATAATTATCTAGCTTATATAATCGTTGTGTCTTGATCATTAAAGGTAGTGAATATTCTTCTATTTCATCTCCCGTTTTCACTTCTCGTCTATCTTGATCATTAAAGATAGTGAATATTCTTCTATTTCCTGTCATGTGATTACTATACAGCCGTTGTCTAAATACCAACAACTTGAATACTTATTTTCTTCCATATTAAATATCATAAACATACTATCTTGTTCTGGTTGCTTTTTGTCTTCCTCTTTACACACCATCAAGGATTCGTCTTTCTCACTTTCTCCTTTATTTGGACAATTTCTCGCTATATGTCCCAATCCTTGACAAATATAGCATACAATTGGTCCATATCGTCCTGACCTACCTCCTCTTGCTCAGTAGCTGTTATTGTACCTATTTCCTCCTTTAATCCTTCCTTGAGTCCCACTTTGTACTTGGAAAGCTTGATCAATGACATTTGTGTCATATTGTTTAAGTCTTAACTCATGAGATTGTAATATTCCCATGAGTTCCTTAATTGATACGGTTTCTAAATCTTTGGACTCTTCTATAGCTACAACTACTGATTCGTACTTTCTAGTCATCCTACGTAATATCTTCTCAACAACCCGTTTCTCACTCAATTCTTCTTCATTCATTCTTAATTGATTCACTATTATGGTAACTCCATCAAAGTATCCTTCTATTGTTTTCGTCTCTAGCATTCTTAAAGTATCAAATTCACATCTAAGGGTTTGCAGTTTTACCGTTTATACGACGCTCTCCATGATATGATTTGTATATCTCCCATGCTTCCTTGGATGATTTTGTATTTGCAGTCCTTTCAAATATTGTCTCGGTTGATGCTTGAAATACATAATGTAGTGCCTTCTTGTCTTGATTATTTTCTCCTTGTGTTCCTTTCGTAAAGCATCGTTTGCATCAATGGGTAATTCCCTAACACCATCTTCTACCACATTCCACAAGTCTTAGGACTCTAATGGCACTTTCATTTTAATGTGCCAATGATAATAATTTTGTCCCAATAATTTTCGAATTTGGGTTTGTACACCACCTTGTGTTGTCATTTTAAGGATTTTATTTTTGAAAAAAGAAAGGATTTGGACAGATTTGCCGCTTAAATAAAAAACGATTTTAATTTAGAAAAAGTAAACCTTTCTTCTTAAATCGTTTGTAGTAAAGTATATACAAAATTCCCACGCAAATAACTTCAAAAAACTGATTCACAAATTTTTTTCGATTTCCCTTATTCAATCTTACAACATACAATTAAACAAATCGTATACGGTTACTTTTATGCAAATTTGTAATCGTTTAACGATCAGTTTAAGATGAAAATGATCGGTATCATGAATACACTATTTTAATCGAGTGAAATGATAATAAGAATAAGGAAATCAGAGGATTTACTAACAGTTATTTTTTGTGATTCTGATGAATGATTCTTCGTTGAATACTGTGTGAATACTTCTGCGTTCTTGATTGATCCTTGGGATGGTTTTATTTGACGATTCGTGCAATGCTCTGTTTTTGTTCAACCAATATAAACAACGATAATGATTGGTTTCGTTTAATTCTTCGTTTCTGGCTCTGATACCACTTTAGTTGGTTGATATGCAAGGATTATACAAGAATATGATAAGAAAACTAATAAATCAATGATAATGTTATTGATCATGATGATTGGATACAAGAGATTGTTTTCGTTTTTCTTTGGTTTGTTTTCAAACTTGATAACCGAATAATTGTTACATACAAAAACTATATATACATATAAAACTTAATGATAACTGCCATAACTAATCCTAACCGTCGTGTCTTGATGTGAATCGACGTGTCGTCATATGAACCGGCGGGACAATGGTTAATAATTATCTAGCTTATATAATCATTGTGTCTAATAGATTTCATCCTTGAGCCCATCAACGATGTCAGAATGTAGAATGAAAACACAAGTCGTATATATATTATGAATATTATGATTACTCCATAATCGTATTTATGATTACTCCAGGTGTCTTGTTTTTGTTTCGTTTACAATGTACATCCTTCTCACGAATATGATCAGATCTGTTGATCTAGTCCCAAAACGTTCTTCCCCACAAATTGATAAATTCCTGCATCCATTCAATTCCCATGGAAATTTCAACCAGTTAAACCTTGACTATACAAATACATTTGATTAATGTAACAAACAAAGTTAAAAATAAACAGCAAAATATAAAATTTGTTCGAATCTGGCCTTGTTTGGCGAATTATGCTTGGTTTCTATGATGAACATGTTTGAGTATGCACAGTAGAATTGTGTAGGGACTCTTGTGATGAACAGATGGTGGGATCGAGAGAATATGCAAACTTAATAATCTCAAGAAAGCACAAAGAAATGTGTATTGAGAATCATATTCCTATACATAACTTGTAGAAAATAATTTTAAAGTTTCATACTAACTAAAAGTTAACTTAGTTAGTTTTTGCTGACGTGGACTAACACATAAATAGTCCATGTGATCAAAACGTTGCCACATAAGCAGTAGACGTCATCAAAAGTGTTGACTTTTTTTGCCATATAAGAACCTCACGTCAGCAAAACTTTGACTTTTTTGCGACATAAGCAGTGACTTTGTTAATACGTGTAAGTGCATTGTGTGGCTATTGCTTTCGGATTACAAGATTATTGTCGAAGATTTGAAGAATGTTGAAGATTTGAAGATCCATTCGACCAGTCGGGAGGTCGAATGGAGATTATTATAGGTCGAATGTGTTTAGTTTTAGTCGAATGATGCTTTGATGTTTATTATGGTTTTGGTTCGTACCCACGAAGGGTCGAACGAGTTCATTCGTACCTTGCAGAGATCGAATGAAGTGTCTATATATAGGTTAAGTTGTGTTGGAAACAAAACATTCGGTCATTTTGAGTCAAGGGTTAGTGTGTGTGTTCTAAGGTGTGTCTAGAAAGTTCTGTAAATGTGTGTTTTCATTAGTATTCAACATTTTAATGATTATCACTCTAATATTAATGAAAACCGGATTGAAAATGGATCTTAAAGTGTTCTGATTTCGATTGATATCATTTTGTATGCAAATTAGGGTTTCCGCACCTGATTTGAAAATAGGTTAAAAGGTATGACCGCCAGCAATGATTTTTAAAGGTTGGATTGGTTGCGGCCAATTGCTGACAATTGAGATTATTTAAATCCAAAATTCCTTATTCTTTTTTACTTGAATCTGTATTTAATTTAGACTTGATTTATTTGATTTGTATTTGAAATCCGAATAAACTCATTCTAATTCAAATTCACCCTAAATAGTAATTTATTTTTTTCCTTTTTTAAAATATTACAAACTAATTATTTTAACATTTAAAATACTAATCTACAAAATTAATAATTAATAAGTGTTAAAGATCAAAAAAATTAACAAGTTATGTTGTTTACTGGTAGTGATATAAGGTATATTGGAATTTATAAATATGACTGTATGAGCTATTTGGAATTTGGGCTGGGTAGTGTTCCAATAATGGACTTATTACATGAAGATCTAATTTATATTTTCGTTCAAATTTAGGCCTTTTATAATAAGTGTGTATATATATATATTAGTGGGTTTATCTGTGCATTGCAGTGAGATTTAAAAACGGATTGAAATACAACATCATAATGTTGTACAAAACTTGAAATGGTTGATTTGACTGTACAAATGTTGGGCTTTTGAAATAGTCCTTCTGAAATTTATACTCAAAGGCTCGAAGTTGATTGGACAAACTTATCATTTCTCATCTAATGTGCACACGATTTTACATGTTTAATAGAGTAAAATCAAATGTGAAGTGTTTAATATGTAATTTTCACCATATCTTAAAGCCTGCTCAAAGTTATTTCATCATTCACTTACAAATAAGGCATGTTTACTGAATTTTTGGCGTCATTTAAACATATATTAGATTACCCTTGGTTCATGGGATTAATTTTATGAATCTTTAATACGTTTTTCTTAGTTGGATATCTGCTTATTTGGTTGACACTGTAAGGAACACCAATGAAATATTATAATAAATGCAGAAAAACATACATGTGTATGAACTTTATGTATATCGAGAAAAACTTGCCTAGATTAAAAAAACAATATTGCTTCAACATTTTAATATGGATAGTGACAATAAAAGTCAAAATCTACAATTACATAAAATAGTGTAACTTGTACTGTCAATAAAAACCTACAAATCAAGAAATAAGAGTTCCAAAATGCAAACAGACATGAGTGCATCCCTTAATTACAAAATCCATAAGCATGAAAGTCGAGTAAAGAAGGTCAAAATGCGAAGCCCAATTTAAAAAACAACACTATTAGAATACGCAAACAAACTAAGCAACTGATGACTGGGTGTAGACGTGAAGAACTACATATTATTTATCTGAGTATGTCCATGTATCCAAATAAAACATGGTTTGATTAATATATATCATTAAAGTAATAAGACAATTAGAAACTTCTAGATCCTTAAAAACATAAGAAGACCATATCAGCTTCCTAGCAACTTCTTCACTACTTTGAATGTTAACACCTGCAAATAAACTAAGTAAGCAATTAAGTATTAAAACAAAAAAAAGGTAATAAAAAGATATGACAATAATAACGCAAGAAACACATTATACACAATTATAAAAAATAATCGGTTCGCTCCAAACGGATAACTTGGATTTGCTTAGTAAAAACAATCTTATGATAGCTAGAAAATGTTGAAACTATACATTATTCTAGAACAACTTCGCTTAGAGTAAAATAATATTGCTTCAATATCTCAAAGTTGTGACAGTAAGAGTAAAAGTTAAAACATATCTACATTCTACAATTCCATACAATTGAAAATATCTCCACCATGGCAACAAGGACCGGAACAATCCAATGCACAATTTCTCATTTTCTTGTACAATTGTTATGTGATATATTTTTGCAGCACATTAATTGACTCAAAGAATCTTCAAATACTACAGAATATATTAACATAATGAAGGAGATTAACAAACTCACATTGAACTTCAATTTATCAATTGCCCTAATGTATAACTCCATTACTCACATAAGCCTATTAACAATATAGAGAGAAGAATGAGAGAGTGATGAAATGTTTTTCTAATTGATGTATCTTATGAAATACAAATGTCTCTTTATATATGCCCTTACATAGATAAAAAAAGTAATAAAAATATAAGAGTCAAACATATGAAAAGTCATAAGCCCTTACATAAATACAAAAAAAAAGGTATGTGGAGGAGACCCTCTGGCCCCTGGTATCCATATTGGATACCGATCATCCCACCCCACAAGGGTTATTGTCCCGGCAAAATACCTCAAAGTGCTACCCACAAGATTCGAACTTGTATTACTTGTTTGTATGATTGTCATCAAAAGTTGTACTATAGGGGCATAAAAAGAAGAAAATGAGTAAAATATAGAGATGTATACTTGTGTCTTTTGATATGACATCTTAAAAGTGTGGCAAAATCACAATCTTATGTATGGAGTTTCTTTAATAAGGTATATCTATACATATAATAAACCAAAGCCATTTTAATGACATGGCATTCAAAGAGGCATTCTCCTCCTTGAGTGTGCCATGTGTCATCCCATGTGGCATTGAGATATTTTAGGAAAAAAAAAATTAAAATAAAATTGGATTTTTCTCTCTTATGTATTCTCCCATAATTTTTAAACGTTAATATCTTTTATATACAACGAGATTTTTTATAGAAAAAAATTACACCAAATTAACGAGCGTTTTATTATCTTTCCAACGAGTACCATAGTGCTATATAAAAAACGGAGAAAAAAACGACTATTTTTTGTGGGGTTTCGTTCATATAGGAAAAAAAACAGAAAGTGTTCATGTAAATCATTAATCATGTATAGGCAAGTCACTAATTATGTTTAAATCAGTAAATATGAATTCTATTTTCAACATGCGTTAGCATTGAAGTTATACATTGTTTTAGGTTAGATATGGGGTTTCGTTCATATAGGAAAAAAAACACAAAGTGTTCATATAAATCATTAATCATGTATAGGCAAGTCACTAATTATGTTTAAATCAGTAAATATGAATTCTATTTTCAACATGCGCTAGCATTGAAGTTATACATTGTTTTAGGTTAGATATTAACATTAGAGTTATACATTGTTTAAGGTTAGACGTTAACATTGGAGATACATTTTTAATTGTTTTAGGTTAGGTGCTAATCAAAGCTTTATTACATGTAATTGTAAAGCGAATCATTTTTATTCATATGTAAATTTAATATGTCATATTAGATTTCTCAACCCCGGGACGTTCCCGGGTATAATCTAGTAGATAGATTAAAAGAATATGTATAAATGGAATTTAAATTAAAAATCCTAACTTTGTAAATGAGTTCTATTAGTGGACTCGAATAGAATTTGAATTTTTAAAAATCGAATTTGATCCTTAATAATCCAATTCGAATATCAAATCGAAGCAAGAAATTCGCCTTTAAAAAAAAATCGAATTACTTCTATCCATGCCCCCTTCATTAGAAAGGAAAATAATTCTAAAGGTGGATGCAATCTCCAAGTTTGTGTGTGAGAGAGAGGGGTCTGTTAGCACATCCTATGCGTAATTTCTTATTAACTCATGTAGTACGTTATATTGTAAACCAAAATTTAACAATTAGTGATGACTAAAAGTTGATAATTACTAAGTATTCTTATATGAAACCGCAATAGGATGTTTACAAAGTTGTGGTCGATAGATTGCATTCAACAAGTGGTACGCACTGACGTGGTCTTTGATCGAAAGGAATACAATACATATACACAAAGCTAGAGAGAATAAACAACGAATAATATATTTTAATAATATATTTTAATGTCGAGCGTTACATAAGCCTTTCTTTGTAAATAAGCCTAAGATATCTTTATTCCATAAAAAAATTTAAGGTTATATTTACGTTAGAGCATTCAAAATTGAATAATTGAATGCTCATCCACATTCATATAATAACTAGTGGGTTTACCCGCGCGTTGCGGCGGGATCCAAAAAAACTTGTAATACGCTAGCAGTTTTCACACCGCGCATTGCAGCGGGTAAATCCTGTCGACAAACATCTATTCCTTAAAGTTTGGTTCGTATAGGTTGACTTATTGTATAAAGTTCTAAGAAAATGGTATGGGAAGCGTAGTTCTTGAAGCTTCTTAAGCAAGTCCTCCTCTTGCTTATATATACACACAGTCATTGATCAATTAAAGCAACAACAGAATTTGAGAGGAAAATCCTTCTAGGAAACAAATTTTACTTGACAAATTCAACTTTAGTGTCATAAAGATCCAATACACATACTTGTAAATTAAAAAACACAAAGATGTCAAATAAGTATCAAAATCATTAAAGCATTAGTTCCAAATTAGAAGAGGGTAATTTTTTTCACAGAACTCTCAAACCCCAACTTAAAAAAACAACCTCGAGTATTTACAGTTGCGATGTAATTGATTGTAAGATGTCTTATTTGATCATTTATGTTTCTTCTTTTATTTACATAGGTGAGTCATAGTTGTAATCTTATTCTTTGTTTGTAATGTTTTTCTTAACACAACAAAGATTATTTTTTCCCATGAATTGGCCCAACCAAATTTTCTATCGAACACACTTATGCGATACACAATCACAATTTGCCCAACCGAACTTTCTATAAAAACGCCAATGCGATATACAGGCGTGATATTTCAAACTTCCCATCAGGCTCGGATTGTTTTGCCATCCCCTAATAATGTTAGGATCTATAAAAAATGAAAATTATCATTAAAGCTCTAATGTTATCATTCAAACTAAATTGAGAAAAATTTGTAATTTATTTTTAAAATTTCAAGTGAAATCAACAAAACTTCAAATTTATACTCAAATGAAGAGATAGGAATGCATGACTGTGAGCACCAATTATAATTTAAGCTGTCAAAGGTCCTCGCCCCAGGGGCACGGTGCTCAAGGTCAGCTCAACGCACCATATGAGTAGTTAACTGAAAGACACGGTTTCTAGCTCTTATAAGTGTGCTTATGCGCCTTGACAAGATAGATTACAATATAAATCTTTCACACACATCACAATCAAATGTCAATAAGCTGGGATTTGTTTCCCTCTCCTTATTGTAAACCATGCGGGTAAAACGAAAATGACAATTAGAAGCGAATATCACATTATAACCATAGAAGAAAATAAGTGTACTTTAGAAAAATATAATATAAACTAAAATATGTATGTACATGGAAATGAGTTGATGAGCTGTGATGTCTCCAAAATAAAACATATTTGATCCTAAAAAATAAACAATTCAATTGAATGATAAACATGAAACCACAATTTACATAAATTGAAATAAAAAGAATGTAAAAGAAAACACAGACAAAATAATGAAAAAAACATATATATATATATATAAGAACTAACAAAAAGCTTAAAATCTAAATAACTAAACAAATAAATATACATAAAGAATATACAAGATTAAAAGTGTTGGCTTACCAACATAATAATCGATAGTGCAAGACTACAAGTGTTGAACAATATCATTCGATGACTGCTACCAAGAGAAATAAAAAAAATGGTGTGATAAGGCAATGGTATGAGGGGTTTTAAAGATTAAATTGAGGGATGTTGATTTTAATTCATCATTGAAGATGAGAAAAGGAAAAGGTGATGCATTGAATTCATTAAAGATGAGAAAATCAAAAAGTGAAGCAAATAATAATAGAGATGACTTGCATTTGTCAGTTGTACAAGTGTAATCAAATGTTGCACATAGGGGCATAAAGGGAAGGATTTGGCAAAAAAATAGTTGTTTACCTTGTGACCTTTTGTATGCCATCTTAAAATTGACATGAAGTGACTATTTTAGCCATCTCTCCTCCTTTATAATGTAGTATAGATTAAATTAAAACACGTTTATTCATTTGATAATGATTCAAAACATCCATACAAAAGAGCATAACATGAGAAAACATATTGACCATTGACTAGAGACATACAATGAAACTTGTTAAAAGAGGAATGACTCCAATTAAGCCTAGGAGGCCCACAGAATGGGAGCTCAAACCCAACTTTCGAACCCAACATAAGCCCATGTAATGTTACCTAAGTAAACATCATTGCAACATACGCTTTGGTAATGCTTAGCAAAATCTTTTTAATAAGGTTATGTTAGAAACTTAAGCTTTTCAACAATGATACTTGGCACATTAGTGATAACAATATAAAAAATAATTTCAAACAATACAAAAAATTGATGTGCTCAAGCTGACCCGAATCAGTTTGATATTTCAATAGTTAATGCAAATGGTAAGAATTATAGCACTTTTACTTGGTTTAATCTTGAGTGGGATCTGGTACAAAAATTGCTATTTTAAACATGGTGGAAAAAAAAACGGTTCATCTATTTTTTTTAATCAAAAGTTATATCGATTGGGGGGTGGGCTAAACATACCCCCTCCTATTACTTGTCATACTCCTCACTAAAGAAATTTCATTAGAAATAGTCAAATTTGTTGGTTCAAACAATCAGATTAACCGCAAACACAAGATATTTAGAGAGACGAACCCATGACTCTTTCTTATATAAACAAACGAACTAATGAACTTACAAGGAAAGAGACAAAACAAATACTAACCTAGACCCCTGTTTATACTAATCCTACTCAAATACTTCTACCAGATATGTTCTAATACTATCTCATATCATTATCTTTATTAATTAAATCAACGCAAATAATTCTAAACATTTAAATAGTTAATTATGTACTGATTAATTAAACTCTTTCACTTTTTACTCATGCAAATTTCGAGGATTGATTATTAACATTCCTCATTAACCCTAAAACTCGACTAATTTTTTGACTTTGTACTGCCAAGGACTTGAATACCCAATATCACTCTCAGCTCTTCAATTTCAATCATTGATTCGTGTTACCCTTTCTTTTCAGTTGATTGTAACAATTCTGTTTAATAGGTTCTCATGTTCATCATTCAAACCGTTCGCATTCATCTGAAAGGAAAAATCCTTATCCACTTTCTTTTCTTCAACTTTTCTTTCTTGAAATAATTATTTCTTCACATTATCAGTTGACAAATCCTTTTTCATTACTTTTCTTTTTCTTCTTTGGTAATTCAAACGTTCTTGCCACTTCATCTTTGACCCAAAACTCGCAACTGGGTTAGTCTTTATTTCTTTATCAAACATGCATAAAGATACTAGATACCTTGCTAGGCGTTTCATTCTAACTATTCTTCTAAACTTTTCATTCTGTTTCGATTTTACTTTAACAAATGCTCGATTGTTGACATTCACATTCGGTTCCAAATGTGCAGACTTGTTAACTTGATCTTTCTTTTCATTCAATACTAGATCCTTCCTCTCATTATCAGGATCAGTAGTAGATTTCTTGCATTGTTGTTGCTCACTAATCTTAACAGTTCATCTTTAAAGTTGTTTGAGTCAGGACAACATACCTGAAGATTCACCACATTATCATCCAAATCATTTCTTTCCTTTTATTTATTCAATCTTTTAATTTCCAAAACAGCTTGCAAAGCTTCTTTTTTCTCTACAGCTTTCTTCTTGCATACTTTTTCTTCTCGAACAATCACATTTAGTCTTTCTTTTTCAGCGATCCCATCCAATTTTACTTTCTCAACGAGCTCATCCATTCTTTTTTTTTTTCTTAGTGGCTTCATGAGTTGCATTTTCCTGTTCTTCCTTTCATGCAAGATCAATTCCAAGAAATCGAATCTTTTAAGCACGCCATAGTTCCTTAACATTCATGAGTATGCCAACTTGTACCAATATGTCTTCATGTGTGGTTTGACATATGCACTCGAAAGCTGTGTGCATCTTTCTTTTATCTTCAGATACATCGACTGTAGGTTCAGTAACGCCCAAAAGGTTTCTTTTCTAGTTTGCTCTTTTCAGTTGGAATTAATTCTCGGTCCAAAAACCAATCTCCAATATTAAACAAACCCCACAAACTTTTTCTATCTTTCTTTGTTACTTACTTTTTTTTTTCTTTTAATTCATCAATAAAAAACATCGCTGATTACCTACTTGATTATACCTAAACCTAGGGTGTTCAGAATTCGATTCGGATTCGAAAAATTCGAAATTCGACTTAGTTCGATTCGATTACCAAAAATTCGATTCGATTATTAAGAATTCGAATTCGATTCAATTCGAATTCGAGTCCAGTAAATCGAATATGAATCGAATACGGATTTATGATTTTAAATTCGATTCGGTTCGAAATTCGAATAAAAACTGTACATGTATATTTTTTAAATATATATATACACACATACACATTATTATATACACAAATATACAAATTAAAAAAAGAACTTCTAAATTTTGGTCAAAATCTAAGAATTAATAGTCTATACAACTTTTAGCATAACCATATTTTACATATATACCTTAAAGATCATAAATCTCTAACAGACTATACTCTCTACTGTTTTTACTATTCCTGTTTTTAACATATTGTTGTTTATCAAATTTGTAGATTTGTATTTTATATGTTAAAAATAATGAGTTTATGTTAGTTTTAACACTAAAAGTAAAATAATTTATTATTTATGGTAAATTTGAACTAAATCGAATTTATTCGAATTCGAGTTTCTTATTCGAATCGAATACGAATCGAATAAATTAAATTTTAAGCGAATACGAATCGAATACAAATTCAGGTAAAAATATTAAAAATTCGAGAAATTCGATTCGACTAATTCAAAAATTCGTTATTCGATTCGCTGAACACCGGCGAAACCTTTTTGCGATTAAACCACTTACCGGACTGTCAAAAAGAAACAAAATAAGATATTGCTCACCAAGATTAACCTTGTTTTTTTGCTTTCTTAGGGGGACAAGGCACTACCAGCAAACGGTGCTGCTACCCTCTACCAGCATGGTAACACTGCCTTGCGTGTCACGGGTAGTGGTTTGCTGCTAGGTTTTCACGGGTACTAGTTAACGGACTGTGAATGAGTTTTTGTGTGTGACGGGTTTTTGTTTTTATGGGTTGGGTAGTTCAGGGTAGTGCTACCTTCAAAACTGTGTTTCAGTAAATGGCAGTGCAGGATTTGTGTAAATGTGAAGCTGAAAATATGTTTGTGGAGCGACGTGTCCCCTTTTGCTTCCATGTTGTGGCGTAGTACATGAACCACAAAAAAGAACAAGCTTGACCGTATAATTTTCTTCTTTGGTTTGCTGCTTCTAGATGATTTAGACACCCAACAAGCCAAATCCTTTCTATTTGATTGTATTTCACGTTCTCCAAGAACAGAGTTTCCTCTTTTTTTTTTTCTTCTTCGAACAAATGCAAGTAAGACAACCGGTGACCACTTCGAACAAATAATTCCTGGCTATGACCGATCTTCAAGCGGAATACATGAACTACGAATCGTTTTCCGTGCAATGAAACATGTCTTCGACAAGTCAAAGCTCTAATACCAATTGTTGGCCCAGAATATTAAAACAAACATAAACGCTACATATTTGAGGAGACGAACCCGCAACTCTTTCTTATTCAAACAAATGAATTAACCAACTTACAAGGAAAGGGACAACTTGAAATATTAACCTACACCTTTATTATACTAAAATAACCATACTAATCTCGATTACCTTATTAAGGACCAAGCATGTCCTTATAGGTAATTTCACTTCAATTTTAAGATGGCATATGAAAAGCCTCTTTACAAATCTCGATATTTTTGTCATTTCCTACCCCTTTTTCCCCTCATGTATAACATATTATGCACATTGTATATGTGCGTAATACATAGTTTATGTGTCTCTCAAGATGTAACCTACATTCATAACACCCAATAAAACCAATTTACTTACTCTTAAATACTCATTTATAGTCATTGTCTTCTACACTTGTTATTTGCTGAGTAATTTTTTTTTTACTTTTCAAGAAACTCATCATACTAATATCATTACTTGACATGTCTAGGTTACTCATGATGCAGACCACGACAAAGTTCATAGCTTTCGCAAACAGAAAGAAACGCCATTTAACCAATTCTAGGTATTTTTCATTGCTCGATTTGTTTTACTGTCAATTTGTAATTTTTGTCTTTTTACATTGCTAATAATATACCTATAGTTGTTGGAAACATACACTTACTTATATTCATGGTGTGCAGGATAAGGTTGCTAAAGAATTGGTGTGCCTATTCAATTTCAACACTTCTTGTATGGCCAAAGAGGCAAAACCACACACATCGTCCTAATCGGCCTTCAACAGCTTTGTAGAAAACACAATCGGAATTGTTTTTCTTTAATTGCTAATATCTTTTATAAATGTTATTGTGTTTTATCTATAGATTTGAGATCAATATTTATCATGTTGCTATTGGTTTTATTAACAAGATGAATTCAAAATTGTTATTGGAACTACAGGTTGGGTAATTGAGGGAAGTTTCCAATAAGAATCACAACGCTAAACTGAAAATGTTCTTGGAGATCGAGATTGGATGATAATATATTCCCGTCGTTTTATTTCACTACTGCTTTTAATATAGTTTGTTGTGTTGAAACAGGCCGAGTCAGGATTTGGTTGCCTTGCATACAATTTGTTTTTGGTCCAAGTTTTACCTTTATTTAGTGTCCAATATAGCATATTCGATTATTAGGAAGTTGTATACATTGTAAATAACAAATTCACTTTAACCAAAAATTTAATTCGGAAATTCGAAATCGTCTCTTCGAGTTCCATAACTCCATCTTCTTGAAATTATAAGTTTTTCCATACCCATCACCCAGATGTTCACATCTTGCTGGTTCTTCTCTTCGATTGACAATCTGTTGATGTTGCTAAGGATGGATTTCTATTTTATTGTTTTTATATTTATATGTTCTTGATTTTTTCTTGTTGTGTTTCTTTGCTTTTATAATACAAATTCAGTGCTATTTTTCAGTGAGTGGTCTAAAGAATTCGCCTGAACCGGTAAGCGGAGTTCCAGTTAGCTACCAAGCAAGCTTTGTTGTTGTTATAGAAAAAAAAATTACTAAATTTGTAGCAAACACGTGAATTGATATGTTTTTTTTGTTAATTATTTTTTTGTTGGTTATTGATCTATGATATGTCTGGTTAAGATAGAGTATAAAAATGTTTAAATCTTCAATCATGAAGATTGGCTCTCCCATTTAGTTGTGTTGTATAACTACAACTTACAAATTTGATTAATGATTTATTAACATATTTCCTGTTTTATTTTGATTGGTAACATCAATCTTTTAGTCTTAACTTAGACTAGAAATTGAGCTTTTAATTGGTTATTCATGCATGTTATGCTTTTTAAAATAACTATATCAAAGGTTACAATCATTTAGTTGTGCTGAATAATTAGAGTCTACAACTTTGATTAATATTTTTTGAACTCATTTCCTGTATTGATTAGTAACATGAATCTAAAATTGAGCTTTTAATGGGTTATTCATCTATGTTATGCTTTTTAAAATAAGTATTGAAACATAGGGAAATCCATGCTCATTTAGAAGTGAGAATTTGATTAGAAGCATGGTTAGTTTGCTACATGGTTCTAAGTGTTTTGCACACACCGGATCCTCATCGCAATGACAGTCAGGGACGACCCTTAAAACGGAAGGGTTGGACTCAATATTGCGAATAAAAATTTAGGCCGTTGACACGTAAACTTACACTATTGAGCAAAGAAAATAAGAGTGGGGTGGCGCACCCTCAACCGACCACTAACCTCCACCCATAATTTCAAACTTATTTAAACATGGAATTCGATTCTGAATTGATTAAAAACACATATAATTTGGATGGTGGACATAATGATTTTATTGTATTTATAGTTACCAACACATGTACATGCATTCCACATAGTTTTAATGTGAGATTGTAGGAACCGTTCGTATATAAAATAAAATAAACAATATTTTTATTACGATTACAAATAAAATGAAAGCAAAATTACAATACAAGTTACAACTGAAATAAAGAAATACAAGAAAGGGTATAAGCAGAATTCTTTGGCTGAGAATCGTGTTGAACACTGGGCCCTTAAAACAAATTCCGAGTCTATCACGAGCTCGTTTTGTTTCCAGGGTACAATAGCCTAAGCAGTAGTACTGTCGGAGTTCGGCTCTAGAACCCGAAGAGTACCTTGAATAAAATGAAGAAAAGAAGTTGGAGAGTATAGAGAGATGAAGGTGAATTGGTATATCTACAAAGCAAGTGATCTTTGCTTTTATAGAGAAGTCTTTAGTCAAATTAGTCAAAGAATTCAAGACAAGAATTAAAGTGATTGAACGTCTTCAATGCCATTTAATTTGTTTTGAATCTTGAGTCAAAACAGTCAACAGAATTAAAGAGTTTTGAACGTCTTCATTGCCTTATAATTCTCCCTTTGACTGTTGACTTGTCTGTTACATCTAATAGACTTCAACTGATATGCTGCAGCTGCTGGAAATGCTGACGCGCCGCGCGAGTATCCGCGGACTGCGCAGAACGTCTTTACATTCTACGTCAGGCGGAGTGACACCCGCGTGCCCACTTGGAATCCTCCACGCGGACCAGGACGCCCCCTGGGCTTCCGTGGGGAACTCGGGTGCCACACACGTCACCCGCCACTTGGTCCTCACTACATTAGTACTGAACCTCAAACCTAAGTTCAAAAATACTAAGGCGGCTCTCAAGCGGCTCGCGGTGATGCGTGTGTGCAAAGTGCGCCATCAAAGCGCCACATTTGCGCCCACGCCACGTGCGCGTGTGCGAGTACGAGTACGAGTTAGGTGCGGAGCACCCTTCGCGAATCCACTAGTGTGTGCTTCCATGAAACAATAAGGATGGAGAGTTCTTCCTTATAAACCACTCCATGTATTGTCTCACCATCAATGTGGGACAAGTTCCACTTGCCCACTTCAACTTCCAATTTCCAACATTGATGTTTCAATCACTAAACTTTGAGCATCGATATCTCATTCATCTTTGCTCCGTTTTGGACGTGGTTTGGTTCGTTGCGAAGCTCTCACAACATATAACATAAACCCACAAAGAAATATATAAATAAACCTCAGTTTCAATTATATATTTTAGTCCAAAGTTAGGAAAAACTCATTTCCTATAATTGTGAAAATACTCTTTTCACCCAAAATTCCAACAAGATTATCACTTATATGTTACATGTGTATGACTTAATAAAAATAAAAACAAGTGATAAAAATTAACTTTTCTTATATGTTACATGTGTATGACTTAATAAAAGCCAGGGAGTCCACGCGGCTCGGGCCCAATTTTATCATGGACACATTTTTTTTGTTGTTTAAAAAATTCCTATGTGTGTGTCTTTTTTTAAATAGAAACTCATTTAACACTTAAAAGTTGACGCCAATAATTATCCATTTAAAAATTAAATTTTTTTAAACTCATATGGCTGTATAACATCAATAAGACCAATACCCATTTATAAGGCCTAAGGAGCATATTTTTAAGGCTCGGTTAGGGTATATAAATCCCCATGGACGCAATACACGAGAGAATCGCTAAAACTAAATATAGAATATCACATTTTATATATCACTCCCGCGGCAACGCGCGGGCTTCCTACTAGTCATACTTAAACACTTTAACCAATTATATTCTAATACTAATTCATATCATTGTCTTTACTTTTTTTTTGAACGACAATCACTTTATAGCTGCATATAAAGAGCCAGCAAGAAGCTGGGAACAATCC